>JAODGC010000012.1:2963437-2978686 GCA_027574925.1 Ecitoglossa quadriceps | reverse complement strand
ATTGATACAGAACATAAACATTCTGACCTTCGTCAATTTACCATCGCAATCTGCAAACTACGATTGCATCTGGGTAATGTGCTGCCACCGCCAGACATTTCCACCACCATGCCAAACCACCCAATACGCATCATACAGATGAATATGACGCTGCATTACTTTATCAGTGACGATGTTGGCGGCGGCGCGACCTCGCTCTAGATTAACAGGACTAGGACACATGCAGCTGGCTAGACCCAATCCACACGGATAAAGCACTTTATTACTGCTAGTAATTCAAATAAATAACAACGTAAAAGCATGGTAGTGTCAGTAAATAAATGAAAAATTAATGACGTGACATCGGTGAAATTATATTATGACCAACTAGTTATATTCAAGCGTAGTGAATACAAATGCTGCGGTTAAAACAGAAACAGGCTCCAAGCAGTTGTAAAAACAGCAAAGTGCGGAACTTTAGGACGTACAACATAAAGAAAATTAAATTACGACCAAACGTGATTTTTGCTAATTTGGCACGGACTGCTGCTACCTAAGTCCCAGCGCACTTTGCGGGAGTTGTCAACTCCCCGAGAGACAACCACTGTGAAAGATACCAACTCCATCGCCGCTATCCGCTTTGTGAAGTTTTCACTGACACTTAAAAAAAACTTCTTTCAGTTGACAGTCCTCGCAGTCCAACATGTCATTTTTTCAGACATGGTGAGATTTAGTGACTTACGCCAAGAAACATTAGTGACGTAATCCACCAAAACGTCAAAATCCCTGAAGCGACACCACGATGTGATGATATCAGTAAATTAATGCTGACTAAATCATTAAAGCTATATTAAAATTAAAACCCTTTTTAAATATTTAAAGAATCTTTATTAGGTAAATAGATTTGCTAAGTGGTTAACATCATAGCAGCCACAAAGCAAGAAAACAACACATGAGTCCTGCTAAAACAACATGATATCGTTGTTTTTGTAGAACATTCCAAGGCTCCAACAAACCTGTTAATTTCTCGGTATTCCAGTATAAAACCAGTGGGTTAACATGTAAAGCAGCCAGGCATATGCCTCCGTTTCTCACTGCAGGGTGTGAAGAGTGAGGATGTGCACGAGGATGAGAATGAAATAGGGCACATTAGACAGCCATGTTCATCGTGTATGAAATAAATTAACACACGTTTCGTGCCCGAGGTCTTATACTAGAAGCTTGCTGCTATCAGAAAGCCCACCTGATGTCAGATCCCAAGGTGGTAATTTCAACTTGAATGCGAGTACAATATCATATAGAAGAGAGTATATTAAAAGGAAATTTTAGAAGTATCATCAAATAGTGGGATAATAAACCTTTTAAATGTCTACAATTTCAGCAAGAAACAGATTGATGGACGTTGGGTCAAGTCAGAATAAAAACAATTGAATGTCAGAATACATGGCCTATCTTTGAAATAAAGTTTCTTGAAGGTCAATTTCTCAAGAAAAAATTAATTATCACAATATTTTCAAAGAATCAACTTAGTAGCACTGGTGTTATATTAAAAATTCCAGATCATTGGGATTTCTTAAGACCCCATACACAACAAAGTTATATACTACCAACCCAAAAACTAAAAAAGAAATTTCCTCGCATTCCAGAGAAATCCTCAGAATATCGCAACAAGCCCGCATTTTTATAGCAGGCCGTAAATGGCCCCGGCAAAAGAACGCCCTTGGCGATGATAAGACTCCACGGAACCACATGTTGCCAATTTATTTTTAATTTACAACAGCGATGAGTTTTTCAAACGTATCACACTAACACCACAGCATACACAGCCATTCTGACGACAAATGCCACATCACCACTACCACATTCAGCAAAGCACCGGCGACGGGGTGGATGCGCTGTAGGATATCTATTCTCGCCTACAAGATTGGGTGTGGCAGCAACAAAGTGTGCAACAGTGCCAGTGGCACCACAAGGACGCCGTATTGTATCGAACGCGGAAGAGAGGAAGCGCACGGGTGTATACCAGTGAGGGAACGCGTTGATTTATTGCCTTAATATTCCCACACCAACACTAGGGGTGGCAAATAGTCTTTGCTGCCGACAGGTAACAGCATAAGCTGGCTTGTGCAAACTATATTTCCATCCCGTACTACCATCCATATCCCAACTCCTGTAACAGCTTAGTGAATTTAGTCGATTCCTGCGTTGATATAGTTGCAAAGCTTTAGATTGAAAATAATTATGCTTTAACTCAATATCGATGTTTTAACAGTGTAAAAAAATATTGGCCGAGAACTTAATTTTCGGGCCTTGCTAAATTAAATACCCTTGCTAAGTCCCACCATAATAAAAGTATAAATTATTTGTAAGGAATTTTTTCCATACCATGGTCGTAAAACTCAAGCGGGCGACTTTTTATATTCCAGCGGCCATTTAACGCCATACTGATTCATTTTATATTCATGCGAGAATTCAGGAAGCCTCAGACTTTCCACACGCCCAAGTATCGTCCAGCAGAATGAGAGTGCGTGGCTGTGGAGAAATTTTGTGAAATATCCCTGAATGAAAACTGCTAACGCATTAGAATGGAATGGCGCTGAAAAGGGATAAAACTCGTCAGCGCCATTGTTAATGCAAATGCTGTAAGTAAAGAGAAAAAAATTGTAGAGTTGAAAATGAATACGATGAAATGGAACAATGAGCCAAATAAATTAATCAGGTAAAGAAAAGTGTTCGAAGTTTCATCAGATTCATCACGTTGTTGAAATATTACCAAGGTACTCTCATGAATATTTTTTAAAACATAGAACAAGCATCGTAATAAATCATTATTATTAGATTTTAAATATTCTTTGGGTCAAACTTTCACGGACTAAGTTAATGGTTCTACGATCAAAATAGGAAAAGCCGAAATACTGATAATTAACTGCTGTAGGGGTGCAAATGACAGAACCTACTACAGTCAAGTAACTTCTACTTTAACTAACTTATTTTCTGGATTTGGAGAACTTGTATTTTTGATATTGCTTTCTTCCTTTGGAGAATTGAGATATGTATTTAGAAATGCCAAAAATCGTGGACTTCTGCAGTTGATAATTTTTAAGCCATTGGTGAATTATGATCTCAGGTGATATAATGATCAACTGAAAATTATAGTATCAAAGATTAAACAAATGCGAAAGAATTGCCGCAAGCGGTAATTAGATTGTCTTCAGTAGAATAGTAAACTATGATTGATTAGTTTCCAATTTGTGGGAAGAAAAATATAACCAAAATAGGCATTGAACTTAAACAAATTAGCAATTTGTTATTTATTAACAATACATCAACAAAATTCACTCTAAATCATCTTATTTATTCGAGCGACTTATTATTTATGTTGATAGTATATCATATCAAATCTTGAAAAAAATATTTAGGATGGCCTTCTATTATTAATCTTAAAACCTCTAATTGATTAAGAAGCTCAACAAGTTCTGAGATGACCTCATGAATAGTTTCCATAAAAATCCAATGATTCACTTTTAACCGCTCCATGACTGGTGGTTAATCAAGCAATTAACTCGTTGAACAAATTTAATTAACAAGTGAAACCAAATAATTATATGGCAATCGGTGAAAACATCGAAAGAAGTTGTGAAACGTTTTATTTATGCTTCAATGTGGCATTAAATAACGTTCGCCCACCAAATTAAGATATTGCGCGAGATGAAAAAGGAAATTGCTCATCCTTGTGTAATCACAACCAATACTGCTAGCAATAGCTAGTTGAATGCTGGTTATTTGCAGTACAGTAATCCAATGAAATTGGAAACTGTTCATTTAGCCAAGCGATGCAAATGCTAGAATTACATTATTCATAACACATAAATAAAGCCTTTATTGGCAAAATTATTAGCAATTTGCAGTGTTTTTGGTTTGAAAGATACAAAGGTTTGTATTATTCACCTCTAAAACCCAACTTGCTCGGTGGCAAAATCAGCCCGCATTTCCATAAATGAATATTAAATAGAGGAGATAGTACTAAAAGCAAACTCAAGTAGAATATTCGATTTTTCTACTAGTGCACCTTTGTTCTCGAACAGTTGCCATTGTTCGAGAACGATTTTAAACAAAACAAACAAGATGATGTTGTTTTTCTTTATATCGCTCGCATATGGAATGATTCTTACGTTGGTAATAGCTCTTAAAGGAAAACCGGTGTAAGAATTATAATATTTTAATTGGTGATCTGTTATTAAGAAAGATTTAAACAAATCACAGTTCAAATTTAATCTCAACAATTTGTATTTTAGAAAAGTATGATTATTGTTGAATTCACGTTAGAAGTCGTGACCCAAGTACATTTAATTATCAATTATAATTGAAGTATTAGTTATTTTAATTATCTTGATTAAATTCTTAATTCTCAACTTAAGTATACCTCCAGTTAGAGAAGTATAATATAAAGATATAAAATATGTACCAAAAACTTCGGATAAGGTAGTGGTTTATTTATTCAAATATGAATGCTTTGCCGCATGTCCTTGCATCAAACAAAAAACTTTGAGAAACTTCCAAGCACTTTAGATGTCTCAGAATTTTTACATCAAACGTATGGAAAGTGCACGTCACGACTACGTTTGAAATACTTCAGAAACTGGCGCCATTCAGCAAGACATCCTCGGCAACTTCACAATTCTTGAGAAGTGCAGTGCAACACGGGACAGTTCACAAGACCTACAGTAAGGTACATGTCCGAGTAGTCCAATCGATGCTGAGACTGCTGCATAAATATTTCTGGCAACTCTTTGAGCATTGCAAGAGACAACTAGAAAGGTCTCGTGGTTAATTGATGAAAATTTTAAATGTTCTGCATTAATAGCACGGAGAAACATTGTGAGCAGAATTAAAAATAGGCCAAAGGGGGGTCAATCAATGTAGTCAAACAAGCAAAAGGTTAAAAGTTGGGTTGGTGTTGCAAGTTACTGATAATAATATTGGGTTCGTTTCAAACATCGACTAGACCGACAAAAGAAAAAGTTTTGATCTATTGATACGTATAATTTTCTCTGAATGAAAAAAGAAAAAATACTTGAAAAATAAGAGGCAACTGATTATTATTTTAAATACCTTCCTTCGCCATTAAAAAATAAAATAATTAAGAAATTCATTTCCGTTTCCGGTACAAAGTCAACAGCTTGACATCCCAGGACCTCATTTATATATGCCAATATTTTCCAGCTACTTCTTGCTCCTACACAACTACAACAACCATCCCACCTAAATAAAATATTGAATCATCTTTGATGTTCAGATTCGATAGTAGCATATCAAATTCATTCAGATACAGCCTTCCAGGTCACCATCTAGATTTGTCTCATGAAGATTGTTGCACGTAACTATGCAATAGACATACTCTCATTATTGGCGGTAGCTAGTAATAAAGGACCGGAAACTAAAAAGCTCGCGGGTGAAGGAGGTCAAGGTCCATCGGTTTTGTACAGGGCGGGAAAAAGTGTTGCCGTCCGGTGGTGCGCACCGCAAGAATGCTCACGCCACCATCTAGCATACGCAGCATAACCATAAACTTTCTCTGTATATACCAAGTCGCTAAAGTCACGTCTTCGAAATTCTGTCCACTATACGTATCCGCATCACTAAAAAATTGATCCATTCAAAGCCGAAGGATCCAAAAAGCTTTAGAAAGTATTAAGAGCACGACATTAAAATATGGCTTCAGGCTTGGATACCCTCTTTCTGCAATTGATGCTGTAGCGATTGTTGCTAGGACAAAGGAATTTGAATATGAAATAACACAGCCGACAATAAAAGCAAAGAACCGTAAAAGATCTACATGCTGCGGCTACCACAGCATGTTTTGGTTTAGGTGAAAATCTACGCATCCCCACTTCTTCCCACTTCGTCGATGTGGTGGTTGGCTGCATCATTACCAACTGGTAACCAACCACCATTACCTCATATTCCTTCACCAGTTCACTACACAACAGCTAACAACCGAGCGCAGGTGTTATCACAACTACGGCCTCGACGTCACATCCAATTCCAGTTACAATCATCTGCTCAATTAAATTGGCAATACGTGTTGAACTTACCTAAAAATATGTTCAAATATTGACAACTAACAGTTATACCCTAAATTTGCTTTGAGTATTATCAAAGGTGAAGACCAAATGAAGTCTCCTAAATTACATCATTCAACAGTCGGAGTTTGTATTCATGTCATGTTGGATTTGGGCAACATTAATTTACATCCCCAGTACTCTACAGTCTCGTATTGGCCATGGTCACGTTGATATCGCCCTATTTTCATGCATCCAGCGTTCTGTCAAATCCCTTGGGTCCCAGAAGCAATAGGCATACGAGGCGGAACTGTGGGACCTCCCAATATCCCCAATGCAGCGGGAAAATGCAACCAATTCAGAGTGACTTCCTCCTCAAAGTTATTTGCAACCAGAAAACTCACTCAAACACAAGATATACAAATGGTCTATTATATTGTTGTAGACTACAAGCTTAACAGGATACAAAAAGAGTTCGGACATAAATCAAAGTCAATCTGCAGAGATAGGCATGCCTTTTAATTGTTAGGAAGAAGAATAGCTGAAAAAAATAAGCACATCCCCGATTAATGGTTCCAGATGAAGTGTAACGAAGTTACATTACAGTTAAATTACATTGCATTTTCCGCTATTCAGTTCCGCTTTCCACCCAGCAGGGTTCGTCAACGCGTTATTCCCTTTGCTCAGCGTACTTTTTTCATATTGGATTAATTGCTGCGAGAGAACAAACCGTCCATAGATATTCGACGTTCGAAGGCAAAGGCAATAATGTAAATGAATGCAAACAAGCGCCGTTTAATTAGCGCGTGGTTTTTGTGTATATTCCCGCAAACAAATTTATGTCATAATTCGGAATGTTCCAAATGCCAACTTCTATTCAAAAAATAGTCTGGCTGTTTTTGAACAGGCGCAACAGACGTGTTTATCGCAGTGCAAATGTTAAAATATTTCTGGATGTGCTACGCACTTCCGCTTTCGGTGGCGGCTATGATAGAGCTAAATCCCAAATCCTTGACGGTTTCGTCCGAATGCAGACGAAAATAGCCGTGCCATGCTCGGCGGCGGTAGCAAAAGCTTGGCTCGACTTGGCGCGGCTATCGATTTCGGTGACCTTCGCGCGATAGTGGCGGTGGTGGCGGCTGCAAACGCCCCAGCAGCCAGATTCGACGAGTCGCCACCGCCCTTGTCAGCAAATTGAAAGCCAACATGCCACTGTACAAAAGTGCAAACCCCAAAATTTCCGCGAGCGAAATCAATCATGCAATGCAAATATACGAACCTCCCCTTAAACATTGAAAAGCCATTAAAAAAAGTGTTCCTATAGACATGGTATTGGGACGTTAATATTACAAAGCTAATAAAAAATAGTCGTTAACCTATATTCTTGATAATAAAGCTGAAAGGAGAAACGTATCATCTCTACGCTTTCATGCTCTCCCGTCTTCCTCGCACCCTATCGGGTCAACTCCAACTTTAGTCATGGGTTTCACCTGTACGTCATCGTCATAGTCACGCAACAGCATGGTAAGAATCCGCGTGACAAACAAACCAATAATACAAAAAACCAGTAGCAATGTGTCGCACCAGCAATAAACGAGTTGGCAGCAAACCTACAACGAAACCTATCAGATAAAGAAAGCAAGTGAACAACAACCAAACATCATCCACTCAAACACAAATGGAAATACTGGCAACCTAAAATTTCTCAAACAAACATTAGAACCTATTAGAAGAAAATTGCAATCCTAGCTGAAAGATTGTAACAAGAGAGATTTAACCAGACTCCAAAGACTAAACCACACAACGCAGTGCGGTTCCCGACTCATCATCCTAAGTCAAACAAGATGCTCGTCTTCAGACTCCACCATCTCTTTTCTCCTAACATAATCCTTTATCTTCACCTACTCACTCTGTACTTCTGCCGTCCTTACAATTCCCTTACTTCCCACCCATCAACCATCTTTCTTCTGTCATTTCCTAGCTAGTTGTGTCATTTCGCAGCGCCAGCAATTCAACACAATGAAGATCGTCTTTTCTCAATTGAGCATTTTGTCATTCGACCAATTGTGCTTCAGATCGCAACTGTTCCCTTGGAATACGGAGATTCAGGCGCCACGAGGTAGAGCCATTCAATTCTAACCACCGCAGAAAAATATTGACAACGAAGGACGAAACTGTATTGCCTTTGAGTAGGTATTATCTGCCCTTATGTTTAACTAATTCCTTCATTTTCATAGACATTGTGAGGATATAATATTACGTGATAATAAAAATTACTGTCCTGGGGGTCAATAGGATTGGAAAAGTCAGATGACAAGAAACAGAAAAAACGAAATCATATCAAATAGTCATTGGTCTCAATCATTTGATCACCCTCTACTTGGATTTTGATTTCAACGTTATCGTTGTTAACACCTGCCTTTCTCAATATTCACAAATCTTTCAAAACAAAAAATAATTTCTTGTGCTCAGAATTCCACATTATAAAATCTGTCAAGACATCTCCGTCAAACAAAAGATTTCCTCTACTTCTACGAAATAAAGATCATGTCTATCTGTTATCGCAAAAAGCACAACCCCTCAGTTATCCAAAATGTACGACAAAATGGCTTCTCTTTCTTCAGTTCTTTGGTAATATTTTCTCAGAAAAAAAGTTTTATTATCACAGACAAAAATAGACCCATAAATCAACCAACCCACATTGTTGCAATTTTATTTGGCTCGAGCTAATTGAAAATAAAAACAAAATAATCTTACATCATTGCGCAATATAACACAATAAAATTACAAATACACAGACAATCACAACAAAACAATTTCCACGCATGGTAACTGGGGAAATGAAAAAAGGAAAGGACAAAAAACGGCATTAAATAAGTGTATTATTCACATGACAAAAGCTTCGTTGCCTAGAGGGAGACTTTTAATTATATGCCACAAATTTAAGGTTATTTGCATCATTTCTAAAATTCCGCAATTGTTATAAAATGAAAAATATACAAATGCGGATTTTAAGGTCTTAAAGCAACTGTTAAGAGAAATTATTTATATTATTAAGAGAGTACAAATCCTAATTGTCACTAATTATTTATTAGAGCAATAAGGTTTTGATATTTCAAATAAATTAATGCTACTTTTCCTCTACACATCTACAATTCCTCGAAAAGAATTCCTTTCAAAACTTTAAGCTAGTAGTATCGTTCGTCATATGTTATTAGAGATAGTGTTTCTTCACTTTCTTCCCTCTTCCAGTAAAATTGTTTACGTTCTGGCATCCTACAAATGTAGTATATATACTTTATGGCACAGGAAGCATGCGAAAGCATGTTCTTGGTATTTAAATGAAAATTAAAAGTATATAGGCACATGCGCTTTCCATGTAGAAATACTCTTAGTCTGTACTAAATATGGATCTGATGTCATCAAGAAAAACCAAGGAATAAAAATAATGAAAGTATCAGACTGAAAGTTATGCAAAATCAGAACCTAATTTAACTTTCGCATCCCCCCCCCCCCCACATTGCAATGTTTCAAATATTACCAGATTAATCAGACAACGCCCAGTAATCTTGAATATAAAGTGGTCGCTCGTCCCTCAACTAAAAGGTTAAATTTTTAATGACTGCTGAAACTTTGCAGTTTAACTTTCAAATTGTTTGCACTCAGGTACGCGAATAAATTTAATTTACGTTAGCATAATAGCCCTTATCTACATCACAAACCTTCAAAACTTGCTCCACTCAATAATTTTCTACCATAAAAATTACATGAAATAAACCTAGGTCATAGCCTCGCAAAACATCGAGAATTTTTGCTGCAAAGTTTTGAAAATATCACAAACCATATTCTTCAGTAAAGAGTAAATTCAATAGCATGTCCCACTGCCTAACTTAGCTTGGCCGAGCGGTGATAAAGTGAATAATGTGGATTACTTTAAAGGCCCGAGAAAATTGGAAATCGACTAACATCTGACGATAGCGTGCGAAGAGTCCTCCAACTCACTTGCGCGCACTGGGGAAAAATGCATTCGAAGGCATGTTGGCTTGTGTCGCACAAAGGACATTTTCGTTTTGCGAGTTTGCCTCTGCTTCAATATTATCCTCTCTGGAGGAAGCACGTAAATTTTCGCATAATCGCGCGATGCGCATAATGTAAAAACAAAGAGCAAACACTGAAGGAAACTCATTGGGAAGGAAAAACCTAAAGTGGAGAAACAAATGATAACAAAATAATATAAATATAAAGCAACTAATTTCTACTATAAATCTTGATAAACTACCCAACGTTGAATTCATCTAAAAACAAAAAATGTAATTCTCAATCAGTCTGTTATAAATACAGAATTTAATTAAATTGAACTGAACGATTAAGGAATCTTGTATTTAATCACCCGTAACATTCAACTGTACAACCCAGTCCTGTTATTTCATTTCTTAGGCCGCTTCCAGCTAGTCTCTAACATCCTACATTGAAATTCAAAGGGTTGTTATGCTGCACTAATTTTGCTTTCCATTATGTTGGAATTAAACGCATGGAAGTCGCCGCCACTGCCGCCGCCGCCCGCGACTAAATAATGAGGTCAATTATATTCCATACTTCGGCAGGCCTACAAAGCCCCACCCCATACATACGCCTAGAAATCGATTTGAAAGCCGAAACAATACCAAAAACATGACATTACACGTCTATGAGGTATGATGCAGTGCGCATGATGATAGGGGTTGAGTGCTTGCACTCTTCTAAAAACAGAAATTACAAAAGCCGGAAATACCAGATTTAATGTCCTTAGAGAGACCGAATCAAGTTATCAGAACAATTGAAATTTCAATTGAGTCTTCAACGAGGGTTACCGCAACCTAGGCAGGTCCCACTGGATGTAAATTATTTTCCTTCGTTATCCCCAGAAGTGCACGTAATGCGCAAAGTATATTAATGATTTCACTAAAGTTTCAACTAATTAGTAGTTATTGCAATGCAGAATAATGGTGCAGGAGTTGGATGCATGTTCTGGCAACTTTGCATAAATTTGCTTCCATTTGGGCTGCCCCTGAATGCAATTATGAATGTTACAACAGTCTGCTCCACAACTTTGTAAACTTATAGACCACTGGACGTCATTAATTGATCCCCGCCCAAATAAAAATAAATCGATTGGTATACTGAACCACGTTGCTATATATATATCCCTTGCGTCCTTTCCTCAAATCCTGAAGCTGGTCTCAAACACTTAGGTGGAAAGCCAAGAATGTAACAGAAACAAAAATAGCAAGAAGACACATTGCTCGTAATTGAAGTTGTAGGAGAAGGTTTCCAAGTGGCGGCAAGTGGGCAGTCCACTCCCATCAAACTTTTTCTTTTCCATTGCCGTTTATATCTTGCCTATTTAAAAAAAAAACTGTACATACTGTGGTCAGCCATCAAGCACCATCCTTCTCTCTACGGGGTCAATCAAGGCCACGTCATCCTAGTAACTACCACTCTGAGTCTAAATTCCTCCTCGGCAGGAGAATAAAGAAAAAGTTGAAGCAATTTGTATTCATGTCACACACTTGACCCGACCCTGAAGACCCTTCGCAATAATATTATAAATATCCAATTTTACTCAACACCTTAGTCAGAGAGATTGAAGAGGAAATAAATATCTAGACGCCATTTTAACTAGAATGCGAATATTTATAGTGGCCAAGTGTTGATTGTACTTGTCGCCAAAGATTTCATTCCCCGCATCGACAGGAAACAATCAATCGACGACATATTGTCCACACCTGAACGACCACAACTCAAACTCGCTACCTTACACATCCTATACCAATGCGCTGCCTCTCTCACCGCTTTCACAACTTGCACCCCTATTGATTGGTTGCAAATTGCACGAAAGCATGCGTGATTATTTCCCATCGAGCTGCAAACACGCGTTTTAACGCCATCGCCACTTCACACCTCGACGTCCTGCCGACACCAGTAAACCCAACCTTACCCTCACGAAGATTCTATCACAGTGATGCTATTTTTACCAATCACAGAACTCACAATAATTTATTTTCTCTATGATTGTTATTGAACTATACTTACTTTCATCGCTCTGAGGTGCAGACAAAATGCCGCTGTGTTTCTTCTTCACTTCCTCGACATTTGCCTGGACCTTATCTATCATGTCCCGTATCTCCTCCACCTGAAATTGACAAAAATCCCACATAGAAAAGTTAGGACTTTCAGAAATTGTTGTGAGGAAGGATAAAAAGGGCATCAGGGCTTCCGATGAATTATGTAGGAGATCTAGAGTTCTAAAAAGGATTGAGGACATGCTTCCATAGAATAGGCTTGTCTACCCAGAACATATATCCTTTTGTAGAAAATTCTAACATGTTGACTGCCCTACATTGCTATAAAGTTATAAAAACATATATTTCCTAGTTCTACTTCACAAATCAGCTAAAAACCAATTTAATCAAGCAATGGAATGCAATTCTCAAAAAGTCGAACAGTTCCGTTGTCCTTCCTAAGATTGTATTCGTCACACATACAAAAAAACAGATAATAACGCAATATGACTCAATGTTAAATTAGATTAGAAGCATAAAACCATGTACTTTCCTTGAAATAACTTCGTTTTGCAACTGACAGCATTTAACATACGAATAAATCAATCGTACAGTTCCCCATTGTAGGCGTTCTGAGCCATTTCACACAAGTACACAGAGTGATAATACACGAACGACGAACGCCACCATGACTCATGGAAAATTAGTCGGGTGCAAATTATTGCACACTGTTGCATGTTAACAACAATTAAGAGTGAACGAGCAACAAGAGGCATACAATGTTGTGTGATTATAATTACTAGCGAAGACAATTTACAATTCTGGGAGGAAAATAAGATTGCTGGTGTTATGTAAAATCAAAATCTATGCAATTTTCAAGAATTAAATTGAATAAAGCAATAAATTACTTGTTGGGATATTGAACGATTCTAGGGAAGCAATTAATTTATCACCACTCATTGAAAACGACATAATTCAATGATCTAATCATAATTTTAACAAAAACTAGTTGAGCGTTTCATTGGATTTGGTCACAAAGTAAGTATCTGATATAAAATTTAATACAAAAAAAAGAACTACGTTTATTTTCTGACAATCGCCCAGCAGGTTATGTATGACTCGCGCATAACTATATTTTGAATGGGGTAGTAAATTCGTTCCACTTTCTTTTCCATTATTACTTCGCTTTTTTTGTGATTTCTTGTAATAAATAAGTACGTTAACTGCAAACAATTCAATCTCCTTGGCAATCAGACAAGTAAAATCATAGTATTGCCATAAATAAGCATTTTATGGTGACATTACATCACATTTGAAAAGTATATAAATTAGTAAGATACTTTTTTAAACATTTCCATGCTGAAAAGAATGCAAATTGGGAGTAATGATGCATGTTTCCAGGAAATTAGGTATTCTAAAACACAATTAATTAAGCAATATTGATCAAATTGCTAGTAAAATCGAAATTCGGTGATCAGAATTATTTCTTAATAATCTCCACTCAATTCAAAATTCACATGAAAGCCCTAATCTTATCCCACTTACATTGTTTGACTTTTTATCAATCAAAGCCTAGGTTTAATCATTGTAAATATAAGTACGCATTGGTTTTATTAATCCTATTCGCAAGTACGCTGTATTTACATTAGAAGCACGTGATAATCATAGTGATGGCCCTAATAAAATCCATTTATTCCCAATAAAATATATCCATTTGCTTAGTCACATTCTACACCCGCTTCTACATAAATCGCACGTTAATTGTTTCCCCACAGGAGCGTCATGTATCGCAAACGCCTACGATGGCACTCGAATAAATCGAATATCGAGTACGTAATGCGTTTACATCGTTCATGGAAAACATGTTACTGACGCACGTGCATAAAAACAGAATCCACATGATGAGCACGCACCTGACCAGTGAACACCTACCCAATGTAAAACACTCGTAAACCACCCAGGTGAATATAGAATTTTTATGTTCCCTCTGCACTTTACTAAGAGATAAACATGCACGAGCCAAACAAAGCCATAAAGAAGAAGTGTTAATATAAACCAGTATGTTTTCAATTCGCATTTTATATTCCTACTCCATTTTGCACAAAAATGGGCTATGAATGTGTTAAAAAATTGGAAAATTCCAGAAATAATAGAATATGAGATGGACCTAGTTAAACAAAATAGAAAAGTTTTCGTCGTTATGTGCGCACCAAGCATATAGTAATATTGCGCTTTTAAATGTTTTGTCATCGCTCTGCTTAAAAGGATGGAAAATAACTGTGGCGAAACAAATATGAAAAATTCTTTGTTTTATGTTAATTATATCATGTATACTATTTACTTTCAATCCACCTAGCGAATAGCATCGTAGTTAGCATTAAAAAGTAATGTACTCGTAGCCAAAAAATAAAAATGTATAAAATGAATCTGGAAAATATCAAAATCAAGGCCTACAAATGGATTTGATTCATTACTGAGAATTTTATTAGAATCGAGCGTTTTCATGTTTTAAAAATTAAATCATCGCTAAAACATCCCAGTCATGAAACTAATCCCTTTGGTAAATATTTAAACCCAATGATTTTTGATGAACGATGCAACAGTAGACTCATAACAGCTAAGACACATCTTACCCTCTGCACTGCAATCCACCTAGATTAAAATTACTGGACTTAGTAAAAAGTAAAACGAAGGCTTGGATTTACTAGAAGGGATTGAAGACACCAAATGGCATTATATTATAGGAAAAAGAAGGGAATTCCAAGGATTGTTTGACTACCTCTTGAAAAAATGCATCCATGAAGCCATCTCGTCCCTCCACATTGATGGCGGTGTCGTCCGGGCCAACATCATCATCATCACTCTGGGCCTGCAACCAAATCAACTCATTTACAAAATGCCATCAAATGTAATTTAATGTGGGCAATGCAGGAGATCACGTGCGTGCGGTGCATGATTTAATAGTCAATCAATTTTAATTCAATAGAAGACGTCAACCACAATTTACGGACCGTTGTCGCCCATGTTAAACGATCTTAACGTAATCATACCAGAGTGCATAATCACGAATTATTCAATCACCGGCATCCAGCAAGATATTAAAACGATTTATAGGACATTCGAAATCACGTAACGTTCGCAGATCTACATTCGAACTTATAAATGTA
>JAODGC010000012.1:2952244-2963337 GCA_027574925.1 Ecitoglossa quadriceps | reverse complement strand
GCAAGATATTAAAACGATTTATAGGACATTCGAAATCACGTAACGTTCGCAGATCTACATTCGAACTTATAAATGTAATTTGTGCTAATACGACCTAACCTAAAAACCATAAACAGCCTACGATAAACGAACTTTTAACGAAATGCTTTATTCGGTAGCAAATGAGAAAATAAGTCAAACTGAAGTTAGTTTAACAAAGTAAGTTCAACATTGTAAGATGGCTTCCGGTCCCAACAAATTGTCGCATCCTAGGAAGTCAACCGAGTCCTGCTTTCACTGACTGCAATCGCCACCAGCCGGATGAGCGACATGTGCAAACACCAGCAGCCTGCATGTCAAAGTAACAGGTTTTCCATTCGAGTGGAAGTGATACGGTGGACAGGACTAAACCCAGCATAATATGACACTTGGCATTGGCGGAACAAAGCCGAAATGAAATATTAAACAATTTTGAAGTCTAAATTAATTGTGCCCATCAAATTTGACATTGAATTATTTCACCGTCGAATTCGGCCGCTTAAAAAATGGAAAGTTTTTACCACGTAATAATAAAAACACTGCCGTGTGATAGGCATTTATCACTTATGACACAGCATTAATCGTAATAAAGCTAATTAACTAAGTATGTAACCATACATTACATAGGTATGAATCATTTCAGACAAGTGGTTAAAAAATTACAAATATTTAATGGGACTTTGCTCCAAGTATCAATCGGTAAGCCAGTTGAAACAAATGACTCTTTATAAAAATAAACAAACTAACCATGGAAATCTACTAAAAAAAAACGCATTACCAATTACATTCAGCCTGCACCTGTCTTCCCGTAATTACCCAGCAACTATCTGTAATAATTGTTTCGGAAATTGGTAATATCTGCTTACTTTCTAACCTCCAATTTGTCATTCGTCATATGACTCTGATTACGTTTGTCTCGACACTGACATCAACACATTCCGCATAACACCCACAACACCAAATCCGCTGCTGCCTTAAAGAATAAAAGTGATTGACCCAAAAACGCAAGAGCCTAGCCCAGGCATTGCAATTGCGACCACCATAGCCTGGCTGCGTCAACCGGCATACTTGAGGTGCTTGCATATTGTTTCTTCATTTGTTTGTTGCAACAACTGATACTCACCGCAACAAGCGCCGCTAATCTATCCTTAGTCATGTCGCCGGCGCACAATCGTCGTCGTCTCGATCACGCACCGCGTAGCAATCCCATTCAACACTCCGCCGCACTCGCGCAGAGCCGCAATGACAGCAGCGGGCCGTGCAGCAGGAGGATAGCGCCTTGCAGGCTGGGGAATCCTGCGCCTCGTAGATGACCGACAGCACCGGATCCGCACTAAACTAAAATTCGCGCGACTCTCGCGACTTACGACAAACTCTCGCACCCGGGGCACCGTGCGACACTCGCGGTTTATGAGGCGGTGTGCGATCCGCGCCGTCCGCGACGTACCAAAATCGATAGCGCGAAGGCAGCAGGCTGGAGGCGCACGCACCGACACACGAGCGCGCACGGCGACGCCAGCGCCGCGCTTTGCCCGCAGCGGCGCTCGTTTACTGCGCATGCGTGTTTACCACTGACGTCACGAAAATATTTCAACTTGAACAATTTTTTACAACAAAAGCCACCGTCAAAACCATTTCTGACTAGTCTTAGCGAAAATGAAATAATTTTATCTATCTTCTAGTATTTATTTAATATACAGATGTGTTCTCTAGATTTGAATGTGCATTTCACGTGAGTTGGTCATACGCAAACGAAGGGGACGCCATTGTGAGCCGTAACGACTATCGCGGGCGGTCACTGTGAACCAGATAAATCCACACCATCGGCTCGTCCGCTGCCTTCTGCGTGCCGTCAGCGTCCTCTTCGAAGGGTACGTAAACGCCATCATACATATTTTCACCGGCCAATTCCTAGATGCAGTGATATTTGCTTGAAAAGTCGGCACCTGGATGCGAGAATCCCGTGTAAGGTTTAAACGGCGCCATACACTGAGATTTCATTGCTGCGTTCGAACCGCTCTCACTCGGTCGTTGGAACGTGTTCGCACCGGTCGCAAAACATTAAGGAAAAGTTATTGTGGAACAGTAATTATCAAAACAAATCATTGCAGATTCATCTAAAACAAGTAATAGTCAACTATACGTTGCAATATCCTTCGACAACTTTCTAGAATAAATAGTTGCTGCCTACTTAGGCTATCATACAAGTGGCCTTAAGATTTAACCTCAAAGTCATCTACGCGCCAAAAATCCAACGAACTTTTTCGTTACATTCCGTTACCTAGGAAATACATTAAGTGTTTTGTCATTTAATTATCATGGTTAAACATTTGGCAGATGGTGTACTTTACTTGTTTCATTTTTAGATTAAACTACCTACAACATGGCGCAAGAACAGGAAATGCCCACTTTCAAATGTGTACTCGTAGGCGATGGCGGTACCGGCAAGACTACATTCGTCAAGCGCCACTTGACTGGCGAGTTTGAAAAAAAATATGTGGCTACACTAGGTGTGGAGGTACATCCTCTGGTATTCCACACTAATAGAGGCCCAATTCGTTTCAATGTGTGGGACACAGCTGGGCAGGAGAAGTTTGGTGGTCTTCGTGATGGATACTACATTCAGGGCCAGTGTGCTATTATCATGTTTGATGTTACCTCCCGCGTTACCTATAAAAACGTTCCAAATTGGCACAGGGATTTGGTCAGAGTGTGTGAGAACATCCCAATTGTACTTTGTGGAAACAAAGTAGACATAAAAGACAGGAAGGTCAAAGCCAAAACTATTGTGTTCCACAGGAAGAAGAATCTTCAGGTAACTCTTCACTCCAATTGAAAGGTAATGTAATGTAGATTTCGGCTTACTTTTGTTTTTAGTACTACGACATCTCCGCCAAATCAAATTACAACTTCGAAAAACCATTCCTGTGGCTCGCTAGGAAGTTGATCGGCGACCCTAACTTGGAATTTGTCGCTATGCCAGCGCTAGTGCCACCAGAGGTCACAATGGACCCCCACTGGCAGCAACAGATCGAGAAGGACCTCAAGGAGGCGCAAGAGACCGCCCTTCCCGAAGACGACGACGAATTGTAAACGAACCGTCGCTCTTGTTGTGTTTTCCCATTCTATTTTCTTACGGGGATTTCCTCATCGATTATTCTTTGTTAATACACGCAGTAACTTTAAATACCACAGTAACCATACGAATTGAGTCATACTCTAAAAAAGAGAGAGAAAGAGGAAAACTACTGTTCATCGCGTTTAACCCGTATGTATTTGCATTTCATTTGCTTTTGTTTACCATCGCGGTCTCGAACTAGTTATTTTAAGGCGTTAGCTGATAAGCCAGGTATTGATGGAATATTTCACAACTTGTGCAAGAGTTTCGGTCAGTACGCGGCCGCCATTACGTTTCGGGTTTGTTGGGCTTACATAATAATTCATGCATCATGGGGCGGCAACCGTGGATGGCTCAATGATCATTTTTGGTGATAATGACACTATTGGACTGATGAAAAACAATACGGTGACTAGCTAATAACATGCAACAGTGGATGAATCAATGGGAATCTTTTCGGATGAATGCGTTTATTTTATTGTACGATGTGTGTTAAATAAACGATAAATTATTACGTTTCATGTAAATTATGAAGTGTTACTAAGGGGGTTGGATGTGGGTCTTAAAATCTAGCGGGTCATTTCTTCAAAGTGATTTGGGAAATTTTACGTGTTCGCTGGGATTGACAGGTTAGTTCCATCTATTCAATCATCCCGCGCCTAGCAAAGTAACAGGTTGCATACGTAAAATTGACGCCATTTTTAATACGGCGGCCGGATTTCTGGTAGAAGTTAAGCGAACCCATTCGTAAGCTTTCCACTAATATTAAATACTTCATTAACAATTAAATATCGAAGTAACAGGTGTCTGGATGAGAGGATAGCGCGTATTAGTCGAGGATGGGTTGGAACTTGACTTGACTCCTTAACCTTTTACGGCGGTGTCCTTCCGTCCGTAACGTGAGGTATCTTGCATGGTCATGGCACTTGTGTCGCGTCCCGTGAGGTGGCGGCATTTGTATTACCAATAGGCAAGTTTAAATTATTAACTATGAATGCATTACTAATAGTTTCGAAGTAAACTGATCTGAGTGCAATAAATATCAGATATTGTAGAAATCATAATCAACAAAACCTTTAATATCAGCTTTGTGTATCTATGCCGACATCATATTCGTCTTCCCATCAGTGGACCGTTTTGTCCTTTCAAAGGTTTGAATTACAACGCTTCCACGGGTCTTCGTCTTTCTTCTACCTTAATGGTAATCCGGTACATTGAATAATCATTAATTGTGTTTGATATTGTTTTAGGCTACAGGTAAAGGTTATATGAAGAAGAAATGGTTGCGAAAGACGTGACAGTACAATAGGCAAGTGTTGACTGTAATGATCTATGTTGCGAGATGATCGTGATCACCAAATGTGCAAAATCAACTGAGTTCCATTGAACGTTCAATCTACGCAATTTACGTCAATTTACGTCAATGTAGCAGGTGAGCTGATTGAGCAGATTGTGGAAGCAGAGGCGTTGTGTCTGTTTTATATACTCTACTATTCCAGCTGAGCATGGACGTGATTGTGATTTAATTCAGAGCCTCTGCTTTTTATTGACCGTTAGTAGGTTTGTGAGCTAACGCTGTACATTCTTGTGTTACACTTCATCTTTCACTTGCACGTGCTATGCGTGCATAATGAACTGATTACGCTCTGCCTTCTACCGGTTGCTATTTTTAGAAGCATCATTTTCTTGACCACAACATGACTTTGTTGTAAAGTATATAGTAAAAGTACCAAAATCGTTGGCATCACAAAAATATTGCTAATGTCAACCATTCCTTAAAGTTTTGTTCTGGTTTTTAATTTGAGGAAGAATTCAAAATGGACTAGAATTACTTTTAGTTGACAGACGCATGATCAAAGTTTAATTTGAATTAATGGGATCATTCGCTTGATTTGGAATTTTACATAAGTCGGAAATCTTGCAAAGCGGTAAGGTATATAAGCTGCGCATGCACTAATTTGAATTTAGCGCGGAAACTTCAACAGCGAACTATATCATAACTAGAACTCATAATTACTGAGGAGTATGTTAATATAGATTTGAGTCTAGAATGGGAAGGAAACATGCTTTTCTTTATCTCGTAATGTATTTTCCGCATATATTGCTCGCACAGGAAATTTGCTTTAAATTCATTGTGCCGACGTGGTACTCGGTTCGCAAAGTGTAATAAGCAGAATTTTAATTCCCTGATTAGTATTGGCAGTGAACTTGCAAAAGTATTGTTTGCAATGCAAACATCGTCCTCAAAATCAATAAACTTAACATTTCTTTTGCTTGTTTCCAATGTTAACACCAATAACCTGGAATGTTTTACAGAACATGTTCCACATTGTCCGAATTATTGGCAAAGTACATGAGTTCAATTAATCATTATTCCTTCCAACTTCCAACGTCAATTGCAATCAGTTAAAACCTCTAAAATTATTGTCAACTACATCAGAAGTTGAAAAGCAATCAAACAATCAATTTCATACAAACTTCTGAAAGATCAGTTTAACATTAGCCAAAGAAAATGGAACTTGTCATCCAACTTCTGAAACATATCTTACTAGTGTCATTTGTTGCAATAATATATTCTCAAAGTGTCCGTGGAGAAATGAACAGCTTAGATCGCACATTAATTGAAGCAATTGACGCCTGGGATACAAAACATCCGAGTTACAATCTTCTGGGAGGATGGATGACTCTAAAACGATCTGCTGACAAATTGGTAGAGTCGTTGCAAGGTACCTCAAGATCCAATGAAGATTTCCTTGGACGTATTTCCAGATTTCTGAGAACACATCAAGTCGAGATGAAGTTTCCATCAGCTACATTCATTGGAGGTAGGGATTTAAGTGAATTCAGCCAGTTTACCATCTTTGGTATGCTTACAAAAAACTAACTGTTTTATCTTAATTTCATCAAATTAATCCACATTCCAATTGAAGAGCGTAGTCGGTCCTTTCTGTCTATTAGTAGCTCTGCTTGGTTCTAATTAATTTATTGAACTAGTTCTCAATCGATTTGTACCTGAATGTGCAATGGCTAATAGTCAATTGAACGTTAAACCTATAATTTCACGAGATTTTAACGGGTTTTGTTGCTTTTTTGCACTCGAGCACCGTTTTTTCTCATTTATTTACACAATTCATAACAGGCAAGTCAAACAAATTCATTTGGATGGTAGTAATAATTCTAATAAATAGTGATTGATGTGTTTTAAAGTATGTTCATTAAGTAGCGCGTCGAGAAAGGAAATTTTTTCATTCCAATCCGGCCTACATGTTTAACTTGCAGTACTTACATGCAAATGCTAGAAATTGCAATTTGGTTACTTGATGCCGCCCATTGGTGTAATGCTATCCATTTACTCATTAGTTGACGGACGGAAATACAGTGAGGAATTTTCAATTTCATTATTTAAAGTGGGAGCAAATAATAAGAGAAATAAACAGACAACAGATGAACAGACAAGATGATATAACCATTTCACTGGAATATAGGCAACTTTTTATACACTAGATTGACACATTTTTACATTTTGCGCGTCAAATTCAAATCTTTTTCCAAGTTTATTCCGTGATTGTCATTTGTTGCCATATAACATTGTTATAAATGCAAGATTTAAATCAGTAAGCAACGGTGCCAGATACTAATCTTAATTTCATCGCTAATAGATGGAATCAAGACCGCATCGAACGCTCACATTTTACGCGTTCGTAATAGCATTAATTGCGTTCGCTTAACTTTATTCAGTGTAATTCAACTAGGTAATCACTTTATTAGAATTCCATTTGCTACAATGTACGAGCATAACTATTTCCTGCCGCTTTTCCATACTTTTTCCAAACTTTCTTGTTGAATTACATCTTAATATTTGTAATTTAATCAAATAGAAAATCACGGAACACAAATGTAATTATATATTGCAAATCAGAAAAACTTTTTCATCATTATCACTTGTTGATTAGTAGACCGTAAAATATGTCTTATTTTAAATGAAAAGTTCAGCTGATGCTTACAAGCCATGCAAAGAAAGTATCAAAGCTTAGCAAATCAATAATTTATACATGAATATATTTTTGAATGGGAGGCTATTAAACGGTTTCTTGTTTTCGTAGTCTACTTGCAAGACTTTTTTTGATGGAGATTAATTTATGCATGCGTTCGCGGATGAAATTATTTCGTGCATTTAAATGTCACAACAGTCGGCTAATTACTAACAAGAGGGGAATTAAATTAATTGTGTTGTGTATGATGTTTTCTTTTCTGGGTTCCTCCCATAATAATACAACAACTTCTTCTCTAAGTAAACTGAATTCAATTCAGAATTGTGTTTTCTTGCTCAAAGCAAGAAACAGCAAGTAACCAACGTTAAATTATTATTCAAAAATTTTAATTTCTCCGCGTTTAGTCATGTGTAATTGCGATGGATGTTGCCTGCTGATCAAGGTTCAAAGATGGACTTAGATTAAAAACCAAAATAACAGGAAATTTGCCCGCGATGCCGACGATATGGCGACCGTTAGTCCAGTTTGGTCTTCAATTAGTTCTAATTTATCGTGGGTTATTATATTGAAATTGTATTTGGTTGGAAGTTCGTGTGGTTGGCAAAAAGTAAGAAGGATTATTTATGTTTTGGGTATAATTATTATGATTGCTCGAAAGGAAAATTGATGATAAAATGAAGTAAAATACAGAAAACCTTATATTAAAGCTGAAGAAATTACTATTTTCAAATACTTCCTGGAGAAGAAAGAAAATCACTGAAGGAAAGATGTTATTGCGTGATAAGATAAAGTTCAATTCTAGAAATTTAATTTTCTTGTGAATGTCACTTAAGAAACAACATTTAATAGCAAATTTTCAACTATGTTTGAAAGTTTTGCGCAAAAGCAAAAAAAATAAAGATTTAGATTTATTGTAAATTGACTTAAGTCAATTCCAACATTACCATTTCATGATGTTGTAATTGACTTAATTCATACTATCTGTATAGTGCGGTTGTGATATTACCGCGGTGTGATATCAGAGTAGGAACGGTGCTACACTTGTCTTTGTTTCACACTCTCGAACTGCCTTGATCTTGTACTTCTAGCTTCGTGCCTGCCATCAGTTTATTTCATTTCGTTCTTTCTGCTCGCGTTCTGCACCGCGTTCACCAGGGCGTCGTTCAATCGGGTCACGGCCAAACGGAAGTGGCGCCGCTCACTAGGTCAGTAAGTTAATAAGCAGTGCAACTCCAGCGCCTCGGACCTGCGCCTCCTGCATCTGCCTCCTCCGAAGAGGTTACTCAAGCTGCTCAGACTGATAAATTAGCAAATTAGGTGCTAGCCAAGCGTGCGCTCTGAAGCCACACCGCATTAGATCATTAATCAGAGAGTTATACTTTATTACTGGAGGATATACTTTATGAAAATTGGTTTAGATATTGCCTGGTGGTATAATTGGTAATTTACAGCTTATTGTGAGTGAATGTGTCATTCTGTTTTATTTTTGGACTTTTAATTTTTTTATTTTACTTAATTTGAGACGCGGTTATTTGTTGTAATTGTTTTACAATATATTAATTACTTTAGTTGTGAATCTAAGAATTGTGAGAATCGTAAAAACGTTTACACTTTATTCACTCTGCATGTCTACAAAGTGTAGCATAAAAACTAAAACTATCATAAACTTGTCTATTCTAGGCGTACTATGAAAACAGTTGAAAGTTGAAACGGTTAAAACATTGCAAGCAGCAACAAAAGAAAGTGATGCCATTAAAAGATGCTATAATTTCAGACATTATTGAATTTGGTTACGAAATGTCTGAATTTATTGTGAAGAGCTGAGTATACTTTGACATTTAGTGAATATTTCATGTTGTAAAACCATTTTCAGCTTGTTGCCTTCTTCAGTTACTCATCATAATTTGAATGTAAGCTCATTAGCTCCATATCTTAGTGCGCAGTATTTGCGGTGGTGTCGCAGTCGTCGCCTCCACTCATTCGCGAAACCCGCGAGATTACATGATAATGCCCGATCTTCGTGCCTCAGACGCGAGCGCCACAAAGTCACCGAGGTCTAATGGCTACGAATCCTGGAAACTGTATGACAGTCGACACTCCACCACCGCACGAACAACATCTATTGCAAGTTACTCTCCTCAAAAAGAATTCCATATCTTATCATATACCGTTAGAAGCACTAATCTCTAGTCAAAAATATTCAATTTAATTACAAAGTAACAATAAGCAAATAACTCAAATAATATAACCTACTTTTGTGGTTAGTAATTTTATGGTCAATGAAAAGCTGATTTCAAGTGTGTTTGCTGAGATATTCTCATTCATTTTATTTCGATTTAATTCATATTCTTGTTCAGACAATTGCAGACCATTGGTACCTACTGTGTTCAACTTTGAACAGTTGCTAATGACCATGATTGAATGAAAGTTGTCTGCTTTATTCGTTTGCTCTAGTATTAAACGCTGAGCTACATTATTATAATTGACCAAACTCATATTAACTACTTAAGAACGCACAAATTTCTGTTTGGTCTGACCTATTTTAGTTTAACCATAAAACCTTTTAATCTAGACGGACACATCTTAACTTATACTTAAATTGTGCAGCTGCACATCATTTATATCATTCTCTATTCTAGTAATTTATGTCTGTTGTTTTTTCACTTCTTTTAATCAAGTTCTAACGAGTACCAACATTGTCATGCATCACCTCTTAGAATCACTTAACGCTATGAGATGTATGCTTGTGATTTACTTCATTTCTTTATTTTAATGTCAAATGCAAATGTAAACAATAACTGCAAATAATCACAATTGAAATCTATCTCAAGCAGGAAATGGAAAACAAAAGAGTCTCTTTAGGAAGAAGAAAACAAAGCTTCCTGTCATGCTTAATTTCTCCTCTTTATCAACTAAATGGAACCAACGCAATGAGTTTACAATTGCGGCGTATGTTGTTTAATGTGTGCCATTTTGACATCACACAAATTACATGGATTACATGCTTACGCTTTGCACCAAGTGTGCACATTGCGCACATCTCAAATAGTGTACTGGTAAGTCGTAAGTTGTCAGTTAATGTCAGACGTCGGGAAAAGTGAAACATTGCCATAGAACTTGATCAAGTGAGCACATTGCAACGGTCGAAACATTGAAAGGTACTTTTGCTAACCTAAATTCGCATGTCTTCAAGCGCCACTTACCGTTTCGTGCTGCAATTATTTATTTGCAAAGAGCGGAAAATATTCTTCATCTTATTTATCACATTTCAACTTGAAAATGCCTAAATATTATTCGTAAAATAACTTTAATTTCATTGCTTAGGGAGTAAGTAAAGAAGGAGTCTGACAGGAATCTGAAATACAAATATAATATTGGAAAAAAAGCTGTGCAAAAAAAATTCTCCAGGCGACTACCAGAGAGACCCCCAGCATCCTAATTCCTTGTTGGAAAACTCATCACCAAAATCAAGCCCAAGTGTGTTGTGCCGAAATAAGTGTGCACGTTATAAGAGGTTAAAAAGTACAACTTTTATTCAGAGTTTGCTGGGTTCTGTGGTAAAACATTAGCAATTTAACGCTTCGTTTTCTAAGTACTTTCTTGATTGAAGTCGAACTAAATGTGATAGGAGTTAATTGAGGTTGATGCTGGTTTATGACACTGTATTACGTTTGTACTGGTGTTTAACGCTGTTTAATGTTTTAAAGTGACAGTTAACGATTGTGGTTAGTGTGGCGATGAGTTGAAATACTTTTAATTTATCAACTTATTAATATATAGTAATATTAACTAGAAACCTATGAATAAATAATGCATTTTTGTAATAAATCACAAAGAATGCATTTGAAATTGGATTATGTTTTAGCAAACACCAGTTACATTTCGACGATATTTTTTAAAACATAAATAAATGTTTGTACAGCATAGTTTCCTCAAATTTAAATAAAAAATATCTTCTTAGACAA
>JAODGC010000012.1:2936859-2949745 GCA_027574925.1 Ecitoglossa quadriceps | reverse complement strand
TTTTTTTTGGCAAAATTTAAAGCATCTATATGGCTTACTATTTAACTTTCTGAATTTGATTAATTTCTGGCACACCCAACAAAAAAATTGATTGTCAATTTTAAGGTGTTTGATGTCATTCCTTATTTTGCTCTTTCACTTGTGATTAACCTAAGAAATTAGAAAAATTATTAAGCATATTAATAGCGATTATAAATTAAATTAATACTTTACGTACGCACTTACATATTAAATTGGAATCTTGTTTTTTAAGCTAAAACACTGGAAATTCTCCTGTGCTCTACTTGAATTTCACTTTAATTTTGAGACTTTCTTCCATGAATATTTATTATTATGCATAGTTATTTATTTATTACAGTACTCGTTTATTATCTTGCTTGGACAGTTTCTTACTTCTTAGTACTTTGTCAACATGTAAATCCGTTTTGTCGTCCTGTCCACGATGATAATTATGCGCGTTGCACCATTAACCCAGTTATAGATTTTTTCTCATCCACAATTCTTTGGCATCCAGTTTTTTTTTTTATCGCTTCTTCTAAACACGCTAGACAACAGCACATGGTGTGACTGCAATGGACCGCCGATTATTTTTAGAGCTACAAAAGTCGGCTTTGGTTGTGGTCGTTTAGCCTAGAGCGTAATTTTTCATCTGCATTTTCTTCTTAATAAAACATGGACGATAAGTTAATGAGATAAGCAAGATAAGGGGTGCTACGGTTGCTTGCAAAGTTCAAGAGAATCGAATTAATTAAAACTTGGTTGGATCCCAGGTACATTGCTTCCAGTTTTAATTGATTCATAAATTGAATGGTTTCATTTTTCAAAAAGATTCACGACATGAATTTGATATTTTGGGGTCAAACTTGTAAACTTTAGGAAATTCTCTTTGGATTTTACTTCTGGGAAGGTTTCATTTAAGTCATATTTTAGTTTACTGTTGGAATTGTGCAGGAATTAGAGATATTAATTAAAATAATTAATAATACAAAGTCCAGTCATGGTTAAGTATAAAAAATAAAGCTAACTAATTGCCAACTTCATTCTGATTAATTGAACATTATAGTTGAGGCATTAAAATTGTTTTTCATATTATATATTTACAGTTAAAGTTGAATTTTTCTCTTCTTTTTTAATGGAACTATCACTGAAATAAATTTACAATTTTTTTGCCCTTTTAATAGAAAATGTTTATTATAAGAAAGAATTTCCCTGGTTTTAGAATAGAAAATTGGGACATGCTTTCCTTTATTAATTATTATTTATACAAATCAAACATTTGTGAAATCTATACACCTTTCATACCATATTTTCGCAACAAACGTCTAAGTTATAGCAAAAGAGATTTATGTTTTAGTTGTCTTTAGTTTAATTCTGCCTTGCAGGTTTTGGTTTTTCTTTACCATACTTCTTCATATTGCCTTCTCAAGATGTTTGCATGGTGGAGTTTTTTTGTCCTGTCGTGACTAGAAAATGACGGTGTGTTACGGATAATTACCCAATTTCTAATTCATTTCTCATGTCAATCTCAAACCACATACTGACTGCATAAAAAGGGCATAAAAATCTAATTGTTGAGAATTTCAGGACAAAGTAAACCAAGACAGCAATTCAAATTGTCATGAGAGAACACCTTATATTGTGAAAATTAAAGTAGATTTAAACGCGTTTATGTTTAGACGATTTAACGGACAGAGAAAATGATTTAATTACAAATACTTGTTAATACTTGAGTGTTAATGAGGAAGGAAGCTTTAGAAGTAATGCGGAACTCGAACGGAAGTGACAATTCTGACCCGGATTAGGCTCCCAGTTTGATCAGCATGATGCCGTTTGTGCATTTCTTCTCCGCCATCTTTGTTTTGCTCCTCTCGTTTTCCATTTGCATTCATTATCAGATTTCCTCGCAAATATGGGCATGATCTCGTCGATTTTCAATATTCACCACGGTGGCAAGCAAAAAGTGCGCACGTCACGAAGAAATGTGAAATGTGGAGCAGCAGCGGCACGCACAGGTGGAGAAGGTCGATAATATAGAGCGATTGTCTTGCCTAGCTCGACTGCCTGTCATACTTTCATGCTCTTTTTATTAATCCATCGAATTCCATCTCGTGGTCAAGAAGCTAACGCTAATGTCCGATGCACTGGGTGGGGTCCGCTGGTGCTCCAGCAAGCGAAAAGTGAATGGCCAGGCAGGATGTTACCGATTCGGAGTCGGATTAGAATTCGGAATGCCAGTGGCCGGAACGATGAAACCTGATAGAGATGAAAGCATTTTTCTACGCCTTGCTTTCTTCCGCGCGTTGTCTGATATACGTAACAGTTATTATTGAAAAATAAAGCTATCTGTAGCAACTGCCATAGACCTAGACCTAGTCGCAGTGGCGAATGTGTAAATGTGTTGGTGTACTGGCGTGTAATGAGGATATGGCAGAAGCTATGCGGACTTCTTGCTCCACTTGGTGCCTCTGAGCTCCACCTCTGCGGCGACGCTTCGAGTATATAAGCTCGCCGGCGACGGGCAGAAGGCATCAGTTGATCAACACCTTCTATCAAAGCGTCAAACAGCTTCAAGCAGCTCTCAAGCACAGCGATAACAGTTCAGCATGCTTGCTCACAAGTTTACCTATTTCGCTCTGGCGGCGCTTATGGTGGCGATGGTCCACGCCGACGAGGCAGCTCCTGAAGCACCACCCGCAGGGGAGAAGCGCTCGTTCGCCCGCGATTGCGCCAACAGCTACTCCACCACCTGCCTCAAGTTGGATATTGTCTCCTGGGTGGATAAGCTCAACGAAAACGACGATTACAGTGTGCTACCAGGTGTGACAGTGGTGCGCGAAGATGGCTCTGCCCGCGCCAACACCGCTGATATGGTTGCCGAATTAGCCCGCGACTTTCCCAACGACGCTGACGCTCGTCTTGATGCCTTCCTTATGAAGAAAGTGACCAATTACCTCAACACCCACTCGATCAAGTTGAACCTCTTTGATGCCCAAAGTGCAGTTGAATCTGCCCGTAAGGGATCCGGTTTCGGTGGCACCAAGGGTGGCGGCGGCGGCAAGAAGGGCGGTATGGGAGGCATGCTCTTAGCTGCTGGTGCCATGATGAAGGGAACCTTGTTTGCTCTTGCCCTCGGTGCTTTAGCTGCTTTGGCTGGTAAAGCCTTGATGACTGGCTTGATCTCCCTGCTATTGTCAGCCATCATTGGTCTCAAGTCTCTCGCCGGCGGCGGTCACAAGCAAACCACCTATGAGATCGTCTCCAAGCCAGTGTATTCTCACACTAACACTCACTCCAGTTCTCACGAAGAACACGGCGGTCACGCTGGGTATTCCGGATACGGCAGGAGCTTCGACATGCCTCTTCCTCTTGGACTCCAGCCAGGCTACCAGCCACCTCAATAAGTGATGAAGCGTCCACCAAACGTGCGCTCCACAAGGGCGATACTTATAAATTATTTTAATTAAATTATTTATTTATTAAAGTTTTCCACGCGCACTACAACTTGCGATCACGTCTTCAATCATAATTGTTGTACCAATATTGATGAAAAAGGTGCGAGGATCGCATCAAATCTGTTGAATAAAAATATTGCATAAAAAATCATTATAACCTTAAAATAACCTCTATAACAACCATACCACTTTTACCTGAATACTAAATCATATCGCAATTGCCAAGAATATTTTATTTCAATTCTATCAACCCCATCCCTACAATGTTCATTCAATGCCATACATTCAAAGATAATGTCCCCCATTAGAACATAACCTCATACGTATTCAATAAGTTGATAAATTTTAATACGATTATAATTTCAATTGCAAAATTCTATTACTTCACATGTTACAGAACAATATTCAATTGTTTTCCATACAATTGATGCTTCTTTTCTCTGCTCTTCATTCAGCCCTACTCACGAACGTCTCAAGTTGATTGAATTATCGCTGTTAATATGCTTTACTCAACAATGGAATAACAGTAGTGATAATTTGCGATTCATAAGCTTCGAAAGTCTCTCTTTGCATCATGTCAGTTACTCGTTGCGATTAATTTTTTTAATATGTGCATTCAGTGATCACATTCTCTAATGTTAGTTAAAGGAAGTTGACGATGTAGATGAGCAAAAGAGGTACACTTAGAATCTAAATTATGCACATCATGATAGGTTGGGAGCATGTATGCTATGCCGTAAAAATAGAAGCTTTGATTAGATTATGCGCTGATGTGCATTAGATGCACTTAATACACCTGATGGAAATGAAATTTTGAATGTGTGGGAATCATTTTTTAATAACTTATAAGCTACAGTTTATTACCATGACTCAGAAAACGATTATTTTCAACTAAGACTTGGTCTTGCTAGTTTTGAACTACAGAATATTACCTGTTAAAATTAAATACATTGCTATGTGTAGGAATAGTTCAATATTTGAATCCAAGTGCGCTCTCTAGATTGGAAGAGCCAAAGACTACATGATACTGTTGGCATTTTCTTGAAGATTTTTGAGATTTTGTTGTTGGAAAGTATTTGGTACGCTCTCTAGTGTTATGGACCTCAAACATGAGAACATCATTTGTTACTTTCTGTAGGAGTAATTTTTAAATTTGTGTGAAAAATTCTGTAGTTTGGTCTTCGACTCTAGTCAAACACGGGCTGGTTATTTGATAAACCAATTAAACCTAGGTTCTAATACTATAACAACTATACTTAGAATCCTCTCTGGTCAGTTTATATTAAGTTATACAAAAGTAGTATAATTTAAACTATTTTAAAAAGAAAAATCATAACGGTAGTGTTACCCACACCTTACTTGACCTCTCAACACTGCTCGCTCTGCAGTTGGGCCGTTTGTTCGAGAAAACTCAGACTTCTCTACGGTTTTAAACACAACACTTCTAACAGAGGATAACATAATGTTAATTTTCCCAAATATATTAAAAGTGGGTGGGGGTTAATAAATGTATTGTTTTGCATTTGGAACAATAACTAGACATGCTATGTGGACCAAAATGTATATGGTTATGAAGTCATTAAGACTTCATTCTTGCACCTACTTACTTGCTAATTTTAGAGAAATATAATAAATGCGACAAATATGTAGTTACCTAATTTGCTTGTAGCATGATTTTACCCCACCCCTGCGGAACAACAGCAAAGATCTATAAGTAGACCAAGGAAGCAAAGTAATTTCTAATTTATTTTTAGATAGGTAGGAAATATATTAGCCCAAAACTTTACAAATAACAATTTTTATTGTCAATAAATTACATTTGCCAATAAATAACAATGCGGGAGTACATACAAGAAATAATTTAAATAATTTAAGTAATTCTAATTTGTTCATTATAACTTTAAATAACAAACTGGTCATTTGAGGCGACGCTGATAACAGTAAAAGGGTTACAAATAGGATGCAAACTTCAAATGTTATCTATTTTTGTTTGCTGTAGGCCAGCTCTTGTGCTCCGTTTTTAGCTTCACCTACATCAATGGAGCGAGCATACGGATAAGAACCAGAGCTTCCAACTGAGTTGGTGGTCCAGGTTTGTGGGCTGTAGCTGCCATATCCTGTACCGTAGGTGTATGACGTGCCACCGTGGCCAAGACTACCAAGGGATCCAAGAATTGAAGAGCCCTACAAAAAACCATTAGCAACCACATTTTTTTTTTGTATGAGGTTAACATACTTTGCCACCGAATCCACTTGAAAAGAATACAATGGCTGAGAGAACAAGGGCGATTTTAGCAACAATCAAAGCTTTGGTGGCCAAGAGACCAAGACCAGCAATGACTGCTGGGACGAGGGATAACAGTTTACCTCCCATCTTAAACATGAATGGGAACATACCACCCTTCTTTTTCTTGCGGGCCTCCTCAAGGGAACGAGCCATATTGGTAGCAAAGTCCTCAGGGAGTTTCACTTGTAGAGTGCGGCCGGCAATGGCTTTGGCGCTGTTTTCCAGCAGAAGTTCGTAGAGTTTATCAGTGCGTTCTTCTGGGTTAGTTGGGAGTTCATCATCGACGAGTTCTTTACCAACTCGGAGAGAAGTAGTATCATCACTGAAGAAGAGCAAATGATAAGTTTAACTTATTATCTCCGAACAACTGTTTATGTTTTTTTATTGCATCAGTTGTGTTGATTTTAAATTGAGTAGCGATAATACTTGCTGATTCTCAATATATGATTTGAAAATGCACTTAAACTTTCTAAACTGACATTAGTGTACTAAGAGGTATGTTGATCTTGTTTTGTGTAAGAGTATTCAATTATATAGGATGGTTACCTTTGGAGAGTGACACCAGGCAGGATTTCCAAGGTTGGCTCTTTGGTCAACAATTGAAGGGATCTTAATGTCCTCATGGCTGCGCAGTTGACTACACCGGTAATACCACCATTTTCAGCGCATTTTGACAAGGACCTAAGAGTGTCACTCTGGAAGAAGACAGACAAATGAAGAATTGACTTTGAAGGGTAGAGAATGAAGAATTACCGTAGATTCAAACCCATCGATGTCATTTGATAAAGGAATCTAGAAGAAAATGCAAGTTTAATGAAAAAATCAAAGTTGCTGATTTGATTGAATAGAAAATGGAACCTTATGATGAATTTTATTGTATTTATGATTGCGTTGATATATTTACAGATACTTACAGCCGAAACAGCAGTTACTAATATGAAAGCTCCCAAAAGTCCCAATTTGTATGCCATTGTATCTCACTAAACACTCTTTCTTGTACTACTCAAAGGTAACAATGGTAACAATAGAAATTGTGAGTTATTGCTCTTGAAGTAGTGAGATGATTCCTGTAGCTGAGTTTTTCTCCAACTGACTGATCGACTGGAACCATTCGTAATATTTATACACCTGCCGCGCCGCTGGTCACACACAGCCCCCAACACCTGCGCCAGCATCACATTGCGGTCCGTGCGGTGGGCAACAATGAAAAGGGAGAAGAGCTCGAGTGTGTTTGCGCATGTAATTAACATCCTCGACATTCCGGGTGACCTACTCGAAACCAAGAGTTAACAATCCAGATTATTTACATCGGTTCTACATACATTTACACATCCAGCAGCGTTGATGATGAAGGAAAAGAACGAATTATCATCGAAATCGATACCTACACCACAACAACGACGAGGTTATGAGGAATATAGTAAAAGAAATACTTTCACACTTTATTCCTCTTCCTCCGCACCTTTACCTCTTCCTTTATAGCTTTCGTCTTCATCTTCTCGCTTTGTTTTATTTTACATCGTTTATCAATTTATACTTGTTCTTCTCGTTTGCGTACCGCACTATGATCATTGGTGATATGGTGAGATTTGTTTTCAATGCTAAAGTACGTGTGTGGTGTTCAGTGAAGTTAAGATGTGGTCGCTATCGCCCGACGTGGTAATTGACCAGTCCCGGGCGTGATAAACGACGAAACTATTCGGTGGATGTGTTCGTGCAAACATAACAATTTCTCTTTTAACGAAAACGATGTTTGATTAAACTAGATATGGATGGCTTGCTTGTTTTGGTTCTTTAACATAAAATAATACTGTGGGTGATTTTGAAAGAAATATTAAGTAAGAGTAATCTTGAGGTGGAGTAATTTTATTCGCGGTTATTTAATAATTTGTGTTTTAATGAAGGAACAGAAATTAGAAAGATAACAATAATTCTATGGTGGTAAGTAATGAAGTAGTGGTAGAAGGTAAATTCAAATGAATCTAGAGATCTAGAAATATTTGATGGTAGATTTATTTTAATTTTGATTTGGGCAAAGAATCAATGTTTCCAGGGTATTTATTCGCACAATAAATAATATTGTATTATATTTTATTATTAATACAGTGTGAGACATCGAACGTTATGATTGCATGTAAACTTTTCAAATATTTCATGTATTTAATATACGTTAAACAAAGAATAGTTAAGAATAATATGGTTAGAGTCAAACTTAGAAGTATTATTAATTCAAGTTTAAGGTTATATACCAAATTTTGACTAATTATTAATTTCCTTAATAAATCTGGTTTATTATCTCCCTATAATGTTATTTTAAAATTAAGAAACAACTTTTGTTTCGTATAAAATTCTTATAACTTTATCAATTTGGCAACATTTTTCAATTATTATAAATTTTTTCTCCGCAGAAATTCTCTCTGCGCAGGAATTTTCTCTCTGCTATGTTCAAACCAAAATCCCACAAGTATACCATAAAAAAAGATATTTGTGTCGAACATCGAGTTGTAGGTCGATGGGTTCGTCTGGTTTCTTCCACAATATCTTCCATGTACCTACGCCGAGCACACCGTAAACTCTTAACTTGTCCTTGAACAAGAAGCAGCAACAGATTTACCCATTTTAACGCAATTTGTATTCATTTATGCAGCCGCCCCGCAGCAAGTTCATTCATAAATACATTATCTTACAATGCCACACGGTTTGCAACGTACAATCTCAATTTACTTCATCATGCATCCGGTATGCTGCTGTGAGGTGCATTGTAAGAGGTGTGTATTGTAAGAAAGGAAGAGGTTAACTTAGGAGTTTTCTAGATTATTTATTCTAACAATTCGCGTACAATTCAGAGGAGAAATTTGGAGAAATTTATGACTCTGTGACTTTGCTTTGAATAGGTATCGATGGCTGCTGAAAGAGAAGAGAAAATATAACCTCTGCTGAAATATTACAGGTTGTTGCAGGCTGAGTGGTGCGTACATTGAGTTTTGACAGTCTGCACTGGATTGAATGTGTTGCGCTGTACGTTTTGCTGATTAACATTGCTGACTGTATCCCAGGCGTGCTCCTCGATCATTAAATGTTAATTGATAATTAAGTAGAAATGCGTGCAATGGCAAACGTACGCTCTATGTGCACTGTCACGGCCGCGACGCGTTTTGTTAATCGTTTTGTTCCGATTAGTCGTCATTTGTTTGCATTCGTTGCCATTCTGTTTGCCATTTGCACGGATTGTGCGTTGCTTTAATTTAGTGGTGTACACGTGCACCGGAAATCCGCCATCTTAACGCGCGTTAACCTCCAAACAAGATGGAAAAATCGGGCTAAAACAATGTTTGGAGAAATTCACAAATAATGCATCAATACATCCTGAAGCAAAATGTTCAGTCTATTTTACTCATAACGAGTGAGTAAAAAGTAAGAAAGTCGAGTAATGAGTCAATTTATTTAATAAAATTCACTCGCGTCACTAGCGACACCAACTTGGATAAATTTCCGGAAAAGAATTTAGGTCATTCGGACAGGTCCAAAAGTAAAATTTTCATGGCACAGGTGACTCAAACACAATAAGAATATGATGCTATGTTGAAAAAAATACACAGGGTGTTTTCAAGCTACGCACAGATCCATATCGCCAATCTCAATATCAATACCACGCGATTTAAAATTGCTAATAGTAAATAAGTTTTATGTTAATTATTATTATTGTCTTTTGCAATGTTACCATTGTCAGTGTTACCATTGTCTCACTGTCCTCATATGAAAATACCTCTTGCGATTGTATGATAATCGCATTAACCTGAATGCTGACGAATGCAGAGAAAACTCTCATCGTTGAAATATTTTTTCGCTGGCGGCCCACCCTAATAATTATGACGATGCCGACTGAAGCGAAGCGGTTTTAGCGCGTGCGACATTACCGTTCTTTGGATGCGTGTTAAACGTCCAACTTGCCAACTTTTGGGTATCACATGAATAATAAATTAGATCTCGTTGACATAGATGAGACTGGATATGGTGATTTGAATTTATTTGGTTGGTGGATTTAAACATTGGGTACATGTCCTGGAGCCAGCGAGTACATTTTATAGTAATTTTTAAATAATTTTTTAATTTGAAATTTTGCGAATTTAATCTGAGTAGGTATTGGTTTTCTACATTTTTTCTGGGTTGTACAGAACACAACAGTTATATTTGGATTGTTTAATATCTCAAAATTAGGTTAAGAAACACGAAAAAGGCAATTTTTTAATTTTACCCAAAAATATTTTAAATTATTAATATAGTAGGTTAATTATTAAGTTTTATTATTGTCAATAAAGCTCTCGATACACTTTTTCAACTTCTAAGGAAAACATTATATTGATATTTCTATGAAATAAATTGTAAAATTAAAGAACAACAAAGCTGAATCTTCACAAAAAGTCATAAAAAGATTGCATTTTCAAATTGATGAATCAATCATCATTAGAATTGTTATTCCAAACAAATTCACTATTAGAAAATCAAATAAAGTACTATCAATGCTAAGAAATCCAAAAGACTGCAAAATTCTCGCAAAACTTCAGAGAAATTGTATTATATTGCATCTTACATCTATAGAACCGACACGATATAGCAATTATTACCTTCCAATATATTTATTATTGCATGAGGTCTTAAGAAAAAAACTGATTTAACACATTAAAAGTGCTGATCATCTATTAGTCTACCAATGGGGACCGCCAAGCACCTTATTTGCTCAACCTTAATTTGTTGAGTTAAGAAGAGTGAAGACGTCGCAAGGCACAGCGCGACCCAACGGTGTCCATATTTCGGCTGATAACGCAAACAGTGTTGACACATTGAACTAAAATTATTGTTCATTACCGTTTTTTTACACTCATACTAACACTGAGAAAGCATGGAGTATACGTAGAGTCACTCCAATCCACATCCATGAGTCAATGTATCTGCTTGATTTAAATATCTTTCAAACAATTCAACTAACTTATTCAAGAGGCACTAAGTCAGAAATAATTTATAGCTAGTTACTTAATAAATTATAGATAATTCTGCTTATATGCAAGAGAATTAATAGTTTTTAGTTTGGGATTTAAGATGAACCTTGTTCCATGTTGAGGGTCTTCATTTACCCCGCTATTTTGTGGAAAATCGACGCCGTATTGACTCACCTCGGGCTCTTGACTTTTCTTATCTGCATTTGGTTGCGTTCTTCGATTTGCTTGATGTAGATAGGAATCTCTTGCGGTATGGGCAAATCCAATTATAGATGAAACAAGTAGACTGAACGTACTCAGAATAATTGAAACTCCAGCCATGATCGCCATCGATTTGAAAGCCAACGGAAAGAGTACTGATTTAATAAGCAATGCTGCTGTCAACAACGGCACAAAGTACTTGGCGTGTTTCTTACGTCTGCGTGGTTCGTACATTGCAATGTCTAAAATTAATTAACATTTAAGTAAAAATTCCTTCACCAAATTATAAAAAAAAAATAATCCAAATAGTAAGGTAAATGTGAAGTTATCTTAATATAATAAATATTGTCATCGCAAGATAGGTTAAGTTTAGTATGTTAATTACTTTCGACTTGAGAAGAGTCGCTATATTCACACGTTGTTTCAATAATCAGCAAACCCAAAATACTGCAGAAGAGAAATGAGATGACAACTGCTCTTAACGACATTTTGCCTACAACTAAAGTCTGCATAGATTTGAATTGTGGTGCAAGTTATAACTTTGGATGGAATAAACCATCTGAATAAATAATTTTCTTATTTTCTGCTTGTGGATGCATTTCGAGTGCAGTCGAAGGTTGCGTTTGAGATGAAAAAGAGCGGAACATTGAGTAATGTAAAAATGCATTTGCGCAAGTTTCACGTATAATTGAACATTGTAACCACAAGTTCAGCTCAAGTTGAATCGCCTCTAGAAGATTAAAACATTTGGAACCATCCATAATATAAATGGAAACAAGTTAAGATCGAACGCTTTGTAATTAGCATGACCATCGACTCATTGAATCATATTGTTATTTATTTCACATTGACACATAAAAAGGAGAAAGTGAATCTTTTAAATATTAATCCCAGAGTATGTTGGGTTGCATATCTTGAAGCAACATTTTATTATTTTACTAGTTTATTTTCCATTCTCTGTCTTCTTTACTCTAATGTAAGAAAGTAGAACATCGAAAAGAGAGATGCGCTAATACTCAAACTTTTTCTCTTCTCGGGTAGATGTCACAACATATCTTTAAAAAATTTTGTTTTTTTAACTTTCTGCTGTTCCTTCTTAGCTTGCAGTGAAACTAAAGCATGCCTTATCATAACTCGTACTTTTTCCAGAATATTGATTACCGCTTCAATCAATGTCCATCCACGTTCTGCATAAATTACAATTTCATTGCACATCCCATGTTCGATCTTTCACGTTCTTTGACTTTGTGCACGCCTTGATCAATTAATGATATTTATTTATTTCAATTAAACTGATCTTGCACTAACATGTCTGTTAGCAACCTATATTTATTATTTTAATTAATACAAATCATTTTATTTATAAGATTTTACAATTGTTTTAATTTTCTTGTTTATAGAAAGTTGGAGCTTTAAACATAACAAGTAAAACCAGAATTATTTAAATCCTCACTTTTTAAATAAACTACAAAGGTAGAAATGTTGATGTCAAAATCAACCTATTCCCAGTAAATAGGAAAATAAAAAATGTATGGAAATGTATGAAATCACCATGCAAATCAACACATTGAACGTCATCACTTTAAATTTTAGTTTGCAATCCCATACTAAATCAAGTACAAAGAATGATAATCTGTATTCAAGTGGATGATGATCCGGATCGTCATCTCTACGATAGACTAAGACGACTTCCACTTGTTTTGTTCTGCCTGCATAAACTAATCAACTTAAGTAACTGCTCTAATGCAACTAACCATATACTCAATGTTTAAGGGCGGAATATTCAGTAGTGAAATCGCGCGTTATTTTTATGCCCACTGCGTTATTATCAAGTCGTGTAGTTGAGTATAACTGATCTACTGTCTTTGGAGAACCTTCATCCAGATATCTAGATAGCACTGGGTATTCAGATTGATGTAGTTCGTGACGACGATGAACGTGACCTTTTC
>JAODGC010000012.1:2860805-2918132 GCA_027574925.1 Ecitoglossa quadriceps | reverse complement strand
TTAAGTCCGTCTTGGTTTAACTCAGAGCTACTCAACTTCGCTCTTTGCAACCAAGCGCATCGCTTGTAGTATCCGTCGGACTCCGTTCAACTGGATCCTGGTCCAAGCCTGCTACCGCTGCAAAACATATAAATACATAATGAAAGCATTAAGGAACTGCAAGATAAACGCGGTCCGACGACAAAGTGCAACATTATTTTTAATCACGCGTGACTTTAAAACTAACGAAATACAATAAATAATAACGACAACTACCGACCTTAAGAATTTCACGCTGGAATTCACTCCTGTGTGACTGTGTTATTAAACCCTTAATTGTACTACATAATAATCCCCAATCACTGCGAAATACTAAAAACGTTCAACATCCGCTAAAATACATTGCTCTATAAGATGCAATCAGAAAGCACTATAAAGGAATTTAATCATGCTACAACTTTTTAGCCGATTTATTTTATAAGATACACTAGAAACCCGCAACCTGCGAGATCCAACTGATGCGCCCAGCGCCGAGATGTATCGTAAATGTTGCTCAAAATGTAAACAAAAACACAACCCACATCTCGATCGATACCTGACTTACCTGTGAGTTCACACTTGTCTAATGCGTGTCCGCTCTAGCACGAAATACTCCGCACTTTGTCCAATTCACGCGCAAATACCTGCATATAAATATTAGCAAATTACTACACGAATCCAATAAAGCTGGAATATAAGAGAAGAAATTAGCCTACATCTTTCTGTGCTTGATCCAACCATACAAAATAACAGTACAAAAAATATTCGTTTAATAACCGTAGTATAGCTAATTCCTTGGTTATAACACGGCGGTTTAATATTTAATTTATACCTTTTATTACCGGAGAAAAAGCAGTTTTTACGGAGTATCATTTGAATAAAATCCAAATATTTCTTGCTGCTTTGTTAGTAGCGGCTTGACTACCGCGCTCTGTTCGTCATAACCGATCGACAGCTTCGACTAATGAGCGAGACAGCAAATGTGCCTGTTTCAAGTTAATTTACAAGTGCAGCGATGTTGAGCGGGGACTAACGCGTCCCGCCGTATTCGACCAAAGCATAAATCGCAAGATAGGTCGAGTGACTGACTGACTACTGGAATGTGTTGAACTACGCGCTGCGTCAACAACGCTTACATTTATCTAATTAATCCTTTTCATCACCGGAGATACAACAGTTTTTCTGGGACATAATTTGCATAAAATGACTGGTTTAGTATTCTAGTTCGATTCGCCATGTTGGCTAGACATGCATCCACCATATAAAAATACCGTACTTGTAAATATGGAGTAAAACCCATCGCATGTTGCTAATAATCCCACCTAGTTCTAAACCAAATCGGCCAGACTTTACTTCTCTCACTAGTCAGCGAACAACAAAAAGAGCAGCGATTTGTGATTGGTTACTGCAGTACTGCCATACGCGGTTATGGCAGTAGTTCTTGATCCAACGTGCAGCATCCATAGCTTGGGAATCAACTGATAAATGAGAATTAATTTAGTATCACATTCAAGGCAATAGAAAGGACAGTCTACGGTAATTCTCTGAGAAATTAAAAATAATAATTAGTGTAGATATTAAGCAAAGTATATCTGATTTAAATAGGTCCACTATTGGTTTAACCAGGTCCAATAGTGGATCATTCGCTGGTATTGGATGTTACGATCGATATTTGTTATTTAATTTGTGTTATTTACGTTGCAGCATATGTTAACATTATATACACAATCTGCAGGTCCAGAATAGCAAATTCTATCTGTGTTGAGTATGGTCCGCCAAATATTTATTGTAGTATTGCAGTATTGGTTGTGATTTGCAGCGAGCTCGCTCATATCAGCAGACAAGAATTGGAATGCAGCAAATTGAATTGCAAAAATGCAGACAGCAATGCTGCTGTGAGGACACTACTCTAGTGCTACTAATCTCGCACACTACACAACAGTGCTTTTTTGTCTGCACACTTGATATTCCTTCACCGGCGATAAAATACCAACGTACGTTTTGCCAACGTCCAATAACAAACAGCATGCACAAAAACTATATACCTTTGTGATAAAATCTTAACCACTCAAATCCATTGCCCATATCTCACTCATAAGGCAACTTTTATATTTTAGACCTCCAAACAATCCACCAATTGGTTTATTATATTAGGGCACAAAGAATGAAAGCAAATAGAACTGTAAGATATAAAGCCATAGAATATTGTATTATATTGCTACCATTTTTATTGAAATATAAATGAAATTTATATAAAATATATTATAGTAACAACATAATTGCAGAGAAAAAATGGATGGTAAATGTTCACACCCTTCATAAATCACAATCAACTGATTGTAATTTCATCGCCGTATGATTAGCTTTGCTCCTGGTTCTTAATACATCACTTCCTAGCAACAAGCGCCTAGTTGCAATGCGTTGTAATCAACACCGATCATCACCAATCGCAACCTACGCCACCCAAATTCGATCGATGATATTCAGTTCATAATGCTCAGTGTTAATGTTGTTTTTGGTAATATATCTTTATTATTGAACATTTCATCTTCATTGTATTATTTTTTCATATATAAAAATCGGGTCTTTATCCTCATACGAAATAAAGCACACTTGGTACAATCAATCCGCTTCATCCATGATCATTGCCTCCCGCATCGAGTTGATACGATTAGTTCACAAACAAAAAATGTCAAATAAAACAGATACTCTCGTTCGGCGACAGGACACGAAATCGCGTCTTACGCCGGAACAAACAAAAAACATAATAATAATTAAGATGGCACTCACAGCTCTGGCGCTATGATATCGATTTTTACAATTTTATCATGATGCATGATTCCGTTCACGATCTGCGATGCGTTCGTTCACACTCCAAATGTATCATGTGAAAAATGAATATTCAACAACAGAGTCTGTGTTTGTACTGCTTAGGTTACAGTTTTACAGTAGTAAATGCTATCACACGCAATCATTCTTTCATTTCACTTCATTCATCCAATTTATAATGATCTTCATTTTTGCAAATTTTCAGTAATATTTTTTTTTTTTTTTTGGAAACTTTCTTATTCGTTTTGTTGCTTTTTGATACTCATCGATTCGTCGATGTTGTATAAATCAAGAACGGGGACACAGCGCACATTGTTCCTTTCACAAATAATCGATTCCCGTCACATTGTCCATCATTGATCATCACCGTTATTAATCACATCGCCGGAACCGTAGTCACATGTGCTCGGTTCGGTTGTCGGGTTAACACAGCTCTCAATTAACAAGTTCGTTTCCGGATGGAAACCTCGTGATAAACTCTCCCTGCTTTACACTCCTCCTGCCAATCGCTGCCATCTCCTGCTCTCGCGATAACAACTCTCCCTATATCTAGCATAACATTTTACATTATTCGTACACGTCCCCCCCTCCTCTGCACCTTTTGAGCATTACAAAATCTTAAAAAAATATCCAAACGTATATAGGACTCTTGATGGACTGTCAGTTCGCGGCCGGCATCGCGGCCAAATATTTTACATATCTTCAACTAAAGCAGGTACGATCTATCCTAGCTCTTAGTAATAGTTTTTGTTTTTATCACAATTTGTAGACTCCGCTACACATCATACGAAAGTATTAAAATACAAGCGATCTCTCTAGGCCTTCAACGCCTTCCTCATCATCAACGATTCACACGCGCGAATTTGCAACGTATCACGAGCGAAAAAATCCCACTGTCACGCGTTCACTCTTTCGTACTGCGCGTGTTTCAGTTTTCATTTAGTTTCAATGTTTGGAAGTATCACAAACAAGTGTCAAATGCTTACACTGGCCCATGATTGTAAGTGCAATGGCATTACGATTGCTGATTGCAACTTTGGCACCGTATTATTACATTTGGAAGGGAAACAGTGACACATCATTTTATCGAGCTTACAAGCACTTGGGAACTTGATTGTAAGTGTAATATGGTTGGTAGATGGTTACGAATAGGTTGCAAATTCGCGCACGTTGTATCTACAATTAATAGTAATAATATGAGAAAAAAGTACAAAAAGGCAAAATGAATTGTCCCCCAAACGTACACGGGGAAACGGACAACTAACTTGCAATTTCCACAGCGTTTTGCATTTTTTCTGCCGTGCTCCGACATTTCGGAGTTGGGTAACTGAAATTTGAAATTCTACAGTGCGCAAATAAAAATTGGAAACCGTTGGTATGTCGGTAGTAATCTTCCACTGAGTGGTTCCTTCCTGCCAGTGTGGTATAGAAGAGTAGGTTGTTGTTGGCGGGGGCGGCGGTGTGACGGCGTGATCAGCCGCTGGGGCTAGGAATTGCGGGCGGTGAAGCAAGCGGGATCAGCGACTTGCATTTGAGGCGGCGTTGCATCAGCAGACTCTCAGACGGTGGGCTCAAACCATGCGGGGGTGCACGGTACAGATTGGGTTTTTCGAGGTAGTCCAGCTGCATGCTGAAGTGCTGATGGTAGACGCGGTGCGCATTGTTGGCACTCTCAGCAAATTGCGATAGTTCCCGTGCAGAATCGTTGCGCTTGATGACAGCGGGCGTCGGGAGCTGCTGCTCTTCACTAGCGTACCGCAACCAAGAATGTCGCAAGACATCGGCGGCGCTGAGTCGAGCACGTGCTTTCTTCACCAGCAGTGAGCGAATAAGCTGCTTAGCGTCATCGGAAATGTGCCCCCATTCTGCCTCTGGAAACTCATACTCGCCTTCCTGAATACTCTGGAAGAGTAGGTGCTGGCAGGCACCGCAATTATCACCGCGCTCCCAGCCACAATCACCGCCGCACTTCCCGTAAAATGGAGGATATCCACAAAGAAGGATGTACATGATGACGCCGAGCGACCAGAGGTCGCAGCGCTTGTCATATGCAACAGCGTCGTTTTCGTTGCCTATGAACGCTTCAACGACCTCCGGAGCCATGAATTCGGCGCTGCCAACCGGTGTTAACAGCTGAGGTGTCGCCAAGGGGCTGGAGACGGACGCCTGGAAGCGGATGCCGGAGCCGAGATCCAGGTCGCAGATTTTCACCGGAAAGAGATTGTTGGCGTCCACGCAGAGGATGTTCTCAGGCTTGAGGTCACGATGCGCAATACCTTTGGCGTGCATAAAACTCAATGCGGACGCTAATTCACGGACTATCTCCGCCGCTGCCGCCTCACTGAAATACTTGTGCTCTTGGATGCGGCGAAGTAGTTGACCTCCATTGATCTGCGATACAAAAGCACTAATAAACACCATAACGTTCAACAATATTCAATTCGCAACGTACTTTTTCGAAAACCAAGTAAAACTTTTCGTCATCCTCAAAGAATTCGACGAGCTGGATGATGTTGGGATGGCCTTGGCAATGATGGAAGGTCTCCACCTCCCGGAAGACTCGTGCCCGTGCATGACCTGGTACTTTCTCGATCATCTTCACGGCAAACTCTTGATCGGTGCAAATGTTCACACAAGTTTGTACGCTAGCATAAGCACCTTCGCCCAAAACTTCGCCAGTTAACTTGTACAGATCTGAAATAAAAAAATAATTATTAAGAAGTTGCAGCAGCCTCAAATAATGCATATTATTTCGTCCAATCAGCATTTGTAGAATGTGCATCAATGATAATTTCTTGCAATTTCAGCATTAAACACAGCAAAACACGAGTAGAAGAAGTCAACAAATATCTGCCACCTACAGAGACATGTAGATGATATAACGCTTCATCACGAAAATATTAATCGCGCAATTTATTCCAAGACGTGTTTACTATGAAATTACGACTCCACTTATATTGCAAAAAGTCACCACATTCAGCAACAAAAGCACGTGAGAATTTTGTAAGAACTACTGAAACCTTGGAAACAGGATGATACAAGAGATGAGCCGGTACGCTTCTTCTTACGACGACGACGCTTGGCCTCTTCCTTGCGACGCGCCAGCTCGCGCGTCCTGCTGTCGGCGTCCATCTGATCGCCGCTGTCACCGCCACTGCCCTCGCCGCCGTCATGATGATGGCCGCTATCGCCACTCGATACTGCAACACAAAGCGAAACGCCAACATCAGTACGCAGTTCAACAAATATCAAATATTTCCTAGTAGCAGTCAACAGCAGGGGGGCAAACAATAGATGCATCGGATAGAAAATAGTCAACTCGTTTCGAATGACATCGAAACATATTCCACTGTAATTGTTGATTACAGAGTCCCGTTATACGTTAAAAGAGAAACTCGTCGATTTATGAAAACACGAATCAAACATGGCGGTACGGTACTGACTCACCGGCATCAACCACATCATCAACCGCGATATTCACGTGGCGAAAACAGGAATAAAAATAAAAACAAAAACACAATGCGCAATTCGAGCCGCGATGAATTTTATTAATAGCCATCAGCTGCAGCATGTAGCAATATACCATGGATTCTGAAAAGTGTAACGTGTGCTATACCGAGGCGTAGATTGTTCATTTTTAACTTGATAGGTGAGAGGAAAACACGAAAAGACTAAACAATTGAACATCATTCTTGAGGCGCCATTTCATACATTTTGTTACGAGTATTTCAACATGTAAGCGCACATTGTCGGAATGTTGATTTTCCCTAGAATGCGGAAAGAAAAACAGATTTTAATTCGAATATATGACGAGGAAAACATGCACAAGGACGTGACATTTTTACAAGCGTAATAAGAATAATAATAAACCTGCCTGACGGGAATAACATCGAAAATATCGACAAAGTGGACGAAAATAACATGTGTATTCAAACATTGCATATTTTGCCGTATGTTGAAGATCTCGGAAGAGGAAATACATTCGGCAAATAAGGTAGACGCCAAAGAGTTATCTTTCAAGGTGTCTTTTCTTAGCAGTTTCTGCAGTGTATGCTTACGTCTCAAGGTACGCCCTTCAATCATATTTAATGCAAATGTTTATGGAAATTAAGCCTCAAGGACAAAGATAAACTTTGGCAAAACAAAAGAAACAAGTCAAAATTCTTTGACAAAGAGTACAATAAAGTAACGTTAGCCACCTGAATAAGCAAGAAAACATTGCAACAAATCCTACAACTGGGCAGATAATGGATTTATTACTTAAATATACACCGTAATTGTTTCAATGCCATTCATTGCACACAATCATAATAGAAGCAAATATTTGTTTTTGCAAATTCAGTTGACTTTCCAACACTAGCATTGAAACCATTTCCTCGCCGAAAAGAAAGTTACCTGATCCTTAAATTCATTGCACGTAAAAAATTGACATTGCCATTTAAACCAACTTCAAATTTACGCATTCTATCTATATTTAACTAGGTAAGCTGAACATAACCAAACATAAGTTATGTTTTTGCGCGTGTCATTAGTTGGTCGATAGCAATCGGTGATAGCCGATTGCCATGCAAGTAAAAAAAAACTATGCTCGCACGCCGCAAGCTTTCACCTGATTCCATCGTAAAAAGCAAATAGCAAAAGGCCTTACAGACTACACAGTTACACACCTTCTTCTTTGCGAATCACGCCGCACATTCGTGAGTTTCGCATGTGTGTAGCGGAGAATGTGCGAATGAGAACCGATCACGCGATCATCGTAAATTTTATTATTCATTCGTCGAAACCGTATAGACGATACACGAAGCTGGAAGGTGCACGTGAGTGTTTACACACTGACGTGGCGCTTTCGAAGAGTCGTGGTTAGAAATTTTAATAAGATTTAATTAACGCCACACGTTTTGTGCACTGCGCACGGTGCAAATCGCATTAGGAGGACGCATGTGAATCCGAAGCAGCATTTCAGTCGAGCGGAAAATCTGGGAGAGACAAACTATCAATCAGTCCACGGATTGGAAATGATAAATCAATGAAGAAGAACAGATGCACGCAGATGCATGAGAGATGCTTTTGTGCGTGAATCCTAAAAGGAAGATATAAATCACTCTACTAAATGAAAGGCAATACATATAAAAGAACATGAATCAAAAGAAATTGAGCAGCCATCAAATATATTAAACTAATCGCGCAATCAACATAAATTATGCTTAATATCTTCCTGATTTTTCCTTATAAATATTAATTGCAGCAAATGCATACGCAATCAGCTATCAAATTCCTAACCGCCGCAATTATTCCCAATCAATTTGATTATAATTAATTCACATTAAATGCTAATTTCAATCAACGCCACTTATTTAGCAAAATTTATTTGGTGAAAATTAGCGCAGTGGGCGACGTCACGCGTTGTAGCCGAACACATTCTTGGTTTCTATCTTTTACGCACAATTAACAAAATATTCATGAGACCTAAGACAACATTTGATTTCAACGTGTTTAACATAACAGGAAACATCGAAAACCTACGTGGTTTACCCATGATGTTTGCCTCAGCGTAAATGTTGAACATTTTTTAGCCTCCACAGGTAAAAATGTTGTTTATGGAAGGTAATAAATTATCGTGGTCAGTCACAACTAAACAATAATGAACATATGACCTCCTTTTATAAACTACACTTGTGCATATTTGTAAGCAGCTTGAAGTGAATGAAGAATAGCGCGTACGCCCAGTATTTGATTACGAAAAAGAAAACTCGTATCAACAGACGCCAATTGACGTCATCAGTTAACGTTATTCGTTATTCTTTATTATCCGACTTTGAGGGCTATATTTAGTGAAATATTCGGCACTTTGAAGATGTCTGAGGCAAGCTTTGTTTTATTTATGGAATGGTCCGAAATAAATCGAAGCATCTCATTCGGACATCAATACAAGCACAAAGTAAAAAACAATTGCAACAAAACAAATCAAATTGAAGATGGCAATAAACTTTTAATGTATGGCTACTTCCCGCACAATTTAACTTCGCTCAACATCAGCTAAGACAACTGAATTAAGCTCGTTTAACAGCGCTCTACATGAATCAACTTGGTCTCACTGAAAAACACATTGCGTTGTGCACCTACTTAAGGTACCATTCACTGGAACGTATTAAAAGTTCAGGTGTTATGTTAATGTTAAAAATAGCCATCCTAAAATTAACGTCTTTGTGCTCCAAAGTGAGTTGCACCTTTAACCTACTTTTTATTTATTCTTAACCCGCATCCGAAAAGCACCTGCATATGCCCCACAATTGTGCAGATAACAGCAAAGACAAAAACATCAATAAAGGAACAAGTACGTTTCGAAACTCTTTTCTTCTTGATTTCTCAGATTATTTAACAGTTGCTCTTTATAATGATGAGTCGCAGTTGTTATCAGAAATAATTAACTCAATGAAAGCAGAGACAAAACACATGTTTCTGATGATGATGCATTGCATCTGTAAGTGAAGAGTTAAGTTGAAAATGTGCAGCCAACATGTGCAGTTATGAACATGAAATATGGCTACCCTAAACTAATCACACAAACGATAAACACCGAGGAGTGTGTTATTTTGCTTCTTCTTATAGTTCTCACATTGTCGAAGTTCAGTCAAGTTCAAACATACGCATAATTTTCAGAGCATAAAATTCTTTCCTTCCATCATACTGTAATTTTCTTTCCTTTACAGTAAACTTTTTTATATTTTTACCTCTTTTCAATTTTATGCTATTCCTAGCGTTTGCACCAACAGAATGGAAAGTACTGCTACTGCTACTGCGAAACAAACCTAGTCATCTCGGAGGAAATGCACAAACGCATAAAACACTACTTTGGTGTGTTCCACTACAGCTGACTAACTACTACTGGTTATACGCAGCATTTCTCGCGACTTCACTTAAAACTGCATTGCAGGCAATTATCCACATGCAATCATACTCGTATATTATCCAAAAGGTTGATAGCTTAATGTGCGATTGTGAGAGACACACGAAAGCGTTTACGTTGTGTAATTATAGCAATTAATCGTCGCATTCGTGCAATTTGATGTGATATGACATCCAGCGTGTAATCAGTACGTCATCCGAATTGTCCACACTTTCTTCGTGACACTAAACACAGCAATCAAGAAACATACCAAGAGCAAATGCTGAAAGCATCATAGAGATCTAGATTAAGTCCTTATTCTTCTCAATCTACATCTATTTCCCACATTGTAATATCCGTTACAAACTAACAGTTTCTTTTTTCTCGCATTTTTTCACCTTCACATTTTCATCGTCTAATTGATGTCGGAATAAAACGTATGAACATAGTGGATGAAATTAATGCAGCATGACGCATCAACAAACAGAGCGAATTTGCATTCTCCCAACATATTCGCATCCATCAAATCACCATCATCATCTAGCTGCGCTGTCGCAGGCGGCAGCGATCGAGAACGTCGATTAAATTAACAACGTACAACAGCAAATAAATGCAACAGCTACAACATCGTTAGCAAGCAGGGATCGCTGCGCTGAGTCGCGATGCATCTTGGACTTGCTGGCTAAACCTCCAACCAACTTCAGTCACTTCACTGCAGATTGCCATGAAGAAGCCTTGAATAGATTTGTTGAACTTTGTGTTTGATGGTGTATTATTCCCGCAAAGTAAACAAGCATCTTGGATAGTTAGAAAGTAAGTTTGCGTTAAACTAGTTAAAATGTTTGGTGGAAGAAACGAAATGTCATTTTGTATAATGAGTTTGTTTTATTGATGATGATGTAATAATTCTATACTGAAGAGAAATATCATTTGAGCACATTTATTTCACGATATAATCCAAAATTTTATTTTTATAAATCGAGAAATTCACTGAATGCATGGGACATATTTAAAGTGAAAATTTATTAGAGGTCATTGAATTTTCCAAGATAAAACTCGCCGCCCTACAACCGAATTGCACCACACCAACACATTTTTCTTCTTCGAAATTTGCAACCTACTGAAGAAATGGCAACTTCTTACTTGATTGCTCCTAAATTGGTCCAATTCTCACATCATTCATTCGCACCGCACAAATTTGAATCTTCTAACACATCAATCCTTGTCCTGCTTAGCATAAATTTATTCAAACTAAATAATAAGGCCATCGGCGGCCTATCATGAACAACAGTAGCAATCGGACAATCAAGCTGTAATTGCAATAAAGAAATGAATTAATTATAACTTGTGTGCTCCTTAAATGAAATAAAGCCTTCAAACACAATTTATCGCTTTTTATTTACTAGTATCCAGTTAAGTACTTGGTGTAATTGTGTAATGGCAGTCAGACAGCAAAAGGCACGCTAGCAAATTACAACCGAATGGGAAGCAAACCGTTGGTATTATATCAGCTGTTCCACAGCTGAGTAGAGCGCAATTGAGGAGCGGCGCGCGTGCACCGAGCCGCAATTACACACACAATATATTATTGCCATTGCTGGCTGATTATGGTTCAACGAACTTGCAGATACATCAGACGACATCATCTGCATGCGAATGCGCAGGCAAATTCAAGCGACAAGCCAAAAGAAGCGAAAATATTTTTCGATTTGATTCATAGCAAGGCAAAGAAAAGTCGTGTTGGAAAACGCGTGAAATTAAGCTCTGCTAACATTTCCTCCATGTCATTATGCAACTAATCTTTTAAGGCAAGTTTGCAAATCGCACGACGCATTAAGAACAATGAGTATTTTGTAACAGTTTGTAACAAGCATCCTACCCAATTTGCGATTGCATTACAATATTTATATTACCATCAGGAATCTTACTTCGTTTGCTCTTTCGTCTCGCATCCAGGGCTTGGACTAAGCCATGAACAATATCGCATTACCTTCATAAACTCACAAACCATTTGTCACTCAATCCAAGCCAATAAATATCGAAATCAATAAATCAAGTCTCCCATAATAAGGCGCACTGCAGCTTAATATGAATAAATCACGAATTGTGCAGCAGTGCAGCAACGAAGAAAGAAACTCCAGATAAAAGTGGAAAATGCTGATGCTGACATTCAAGCCTCTCCTCGATGTGCCAAGTGTGTATTTAATCCAAAGTCGACTAGATTTGCAAACAAAGTGCATCGAGCGAGATCGGCGTAGTCGCAAAGTGAGAAAATTTACGTGCTCCACTTACGACTGAACTGCGGTGGTAAGTAAAATGTGTATGCACAAAACAAGATCGCTCCTCTCGGCGCCTCTTGCCACAATTTACCTAAATTGTCAATAAAGTGTTAATAACAAATCTGATACATTTGATTGTAATTTTTCATAAAAAATCCAATTAGGTGATTATGACTGGGTACATGTAGTACACTTGCGAGTGCGATAGTGTCTACATTGCGAGCGCATGATGTGTAGTGAAGTGAGGATAGTGAACCGGGAAATCACGATGCAATGCACGTTGCATTGCGATCGCCTCGCCGGATTCACATTCACAATCTATCTACAAAATACATGCCTTCGAGTGTTCGATCGTGCGTTAGTTGCGTTCGTTTACCATCATGCTCATTAAGCTATGTTGCAATCAAATGGATATAAACATTTTACGGCAGAGCCACACCCAAAAAATCAACATTTACATTCCGAACACCTTCACATTTGTAAATTTTAATATTCTAAGTAGTTGGGGAGACAATATCCATGAAATTTCGACTGCTTGAAGTCCTAGAAAGAGATAGAGAACACGTTTGGATTACCGGCTCTTGTGAGCTAGACTGCGATATAAATCAACGCTTCAATGTGATTTGAACCGGACCAAATTGATTTTTAACGTGACAATGGAAGAATTCATAAGAAAATCATAAAAAAAAACTTACGTCCGCCTTGCTGTTTGTAAACAAAATCAGTGATAGCCAACTATCAACTACGAGCTTACGCCTAGGATGAGCTTGGGATGATCGTTTGGCCCAGACCGCAACCAATCCAACTCGATCAACCGCATGGCACGTCTCATTCAATAAAGCACGCACGTCACGCAACATATAAATTGTTGACTACGGCCATGTACTCTTGAGGTGCCCAATACCACAACTTAATGGAAGTGCTATCCAATTCAAGGAGAATCTGATTTGCTTAGGACCTTCATACACATGCATGCCACGTATTGTGTTTGTGTCCTGTGCACTCGATAATAATTTTAAACAAAAAAGCTAAAAACCATAAGTGTACAGAGTGTATAATTAATATTATACATATTATTGCAAGGAAATTAATTCCAACCTGCTTTTTAAAAATAAATCTAAATAAATTAACATCCTGCAATGCACAACTTGATTATTTACGTCTGTCCTATTTTTTTTTTTATTATTAAAGCTTTATTTCCAACAATGACTCACTTCTCGCTCAATGCACTGCACTTTTCGCAATTTCCTATAACCGCCAATTGTGCACCAGTGACAGGCATCAAGCAACTATAATTAATTCACAGGCGGCTAGCTAAGGCAGACTAGTTAATACCTCCATGCATAATTCTGTACGTATAAAATAACGCCACGCATTATCTTCCGTATATTTCCGCTGGTAAGCGTTGCATTCAATTGTCCTCCACTGATTGGTGCAATAAAATTATTCGCATCGAACAAACAAGTTGCAAAGTGCCACACGTAATAGATTCAACATTGCGCTTAAAGTGTCCTTGCAAGGTGCAAATGCCATATTGTCGCATGACAAACAAATTAAATATACAGCATATTTTATGATAAACGCTAATGTCTAGAGGAAGGAGATAAAAATGATGTACGTTACGTGAATCACCGGCAAATTATATTATTGACGGTGGGCATTTTACAGGCGCAATCGAATGGAAAGCAAGCGCATTGAACTAACGAACCAACAGAACCCAACCTCACACGAAATCGATACGAAGTGAAGCGATGCGCAGCGCGAAACACGGAATAATAAACAATGGCGATAAAAGTCCGGCGCGATTTTCAAGCGCATTTATTCAGCCTACAACTAGAATACAGTATGTTGCATTCACATGTGGAAACAACAAATAAACTTCCACTGTGGCACCAAACCAGTTATTCAATTGCTGGGAAATTAATTGTCGCTTTATTGAAATTTCTTTACAAAGCTCGCAGTGACTATATGCATGCAGAAATTAATGTGCTATTGCAAAATACGATTAGTTATGATGGAGCAATGAGACTCATGCTCATGACTGCCGAGCATAAAATCTAAAAGATCATGAAACGGTTTCGAGTTCAAACGTGGGTAGACATAGACAAGACCTGGATCGAAATCGACGAGTTTTACCAGGTGAACCACGTTTCAAGCTCCGATGCTATTCATCTAGCCAAGTTACCTGGCGTTGAAGAGTAGAAAGTCAAGTTAGAAGTACGACAAAAACTACCAGTCAGTATACAAATAATGGAAATTAATTCGAGTAAATAAAACTTCTAGTAGGAGGGGGGATAGAATACATTTTTTCGGTGAAATATTAACTTGTCGGAGTGCGTGGTGATTGGAAATTTGCAAATAATTGTGAAAAGGTTAAAAAAAAAAGCAAATTCCTAGATTATCTCAAATAAATAAATACAGAAACCTCCCCAAAATCTAAACATTAGGAATAAAATTTTCTTATTATCAACGATGCTGAAGGCTGCTTCAGTACTATACATGACAACACGCTGCCTTACTACTTTGCGGGTCGATAGATGACGAGTTTCGAATCCTGCCAACACCTCCCTTGGGAGTATGTAGTTAAAACCAAAGCGAGAGGTTTGTATTTTCCCGAACAAATGGTCCAGCTGTCCAGCGGTCAGTGGTCGGAGCTCGAGTACGCTTACGTCATGAAAACTATGGGAATATAAGGCTCCCCTAACAAAAATGGCAAAAGTGGCACGCTGTTAAAAAAAATCAACAAAAGTTGATAATTAACAAATCAGAGACAATGCCAATCATATTTCTTTGAATTTTGTTGAAAAAATAAAAACTTGATAGCAAGAAATAGAGAATACTACACAGTAGGATGTATTTTCCAGAGAGTGATTTTAGAAAACAGCCAAATTCGAAGCAAATAAGCAAAAATTTGGCAATACCATAGAATTGTTAGGCAATTCATGAAATTCCATTTCGCACAAATTAATTACTGAGGTTATCTCTAGACTGTGTCTACAACATTTATCAACCGTCTGGCATAAGTTCGATGATCAGAAAATCAGAAATCAACTAAAAGCGAGTTGGTTTGATCAGCAACCCGATCATTGAATCTCCTAAGCATCTCACATCTCGCAAACCGGTTTACCTCCATCCTCATAAAGTGTCAATGTACAGGTTTAATTAAACGCCAGCGCAAAGTTAAACGCTGTACGCACTTTTGCCCCACAGTAAAACTCATAGTTCATCCACACCTTTGCAAGAAAATCGAAATTATTAGAAATTTATGTTTCAATGCCCCATTCCATTTCCTCCTGCATTTTAAAAATACTCACGTCATTTAAACTTATAGTTTCTTTCCATAATTCTATAATTACCCCATCGGCTTGCGTCATTTGTACATCGCATCCTCATACAGCAGACATGATAACAAAAATTCACGAAGGATAACAAACACATCGCTACTGTGAATCAAATCGATGATCATCAATACGTCACTCGATGCTAACAAGGCTGTTATCACCCACTGCACATACAAGCGCTCAATATAACCACGTATCATGTATCCCCATGATATGGATGGTATACCTACATACGGCTGACGCAAACCAATCGAACATAAACATTTCGAATCGCTCTCGGGTGGTAAATAAAGCAAAACACGATACGTCAACGAAATTAACGACGCAAGAGCGGATGATATACGTGTAAGGGAGAGATAAGAAAAAAAGTCGACGTGTCTATTGCTTGCTTTATTTCCTACTCTAGAAAATATGTATAATAATCGCCTTTGCAGCCGTTTGTGTTGTCTAAAACAAAACAAAAAAGAAACAACAAAAAATAAAAACGAAAGTTGCTATAGGACTTGTTCGAGTGTGCGAACAAATTAAGATTATCTGTTGAATATGCGAGTATTTGAGTTGGTAATGTAAAGTGAGAACAGAAAATTATTGTGAACACGTGCACACAAACCATGCGTCAATATTGATTAATACTTGTAAATAATTTGTAAATAAAACCGACTTATTGAATTAAATGTTTAGAAGTATGGCTGATAATGGGGATTTAACGTCTTGTTTGAAAATGATGTGCTTTTATTAGAGTTGTTTACTGGAAATCCAAATCCTGCATAGGGAATCCGAGGATATGAATAACATAGATATGAATATGAATCCTGAATATGGATGAAACACATAAACACACACGCGTGATCAAAAGTAAAATATCCCAACTCTTGAAATTTCGTTCGACCAATTTCTATTATTTCCCAGTTTATGTCGACCGGTACTTAAAGATTATTCGCCAATACCCTAAAAAAAATTCTCGATTCTTTTACGTTCCACGCCCTCGATTTAAATAAGTCGTTGTAGCTGCCAGAAGTGAAAATCGTGTCAGACATAAAATTAGACGCGATTAATATGCACCACACGCCTCCACTATAATCGTATCACCAATGACACTCATACTCATTACAATCATATTTAATCCTCGTCTATAAACACAAAGTAGCCACAAACTATCAACTTATCAATCCGTGCATTCGATACAGCGGCAAACTAAAATGTATTCCAATGGGTTTTGATAACAACCGCTCCTACGCGCCTCCAGTACCGAAAGAAAGACCTTTTCTACTCGTTGGACTTATTAATGCACTGTCGCAATGCGCGACAATACGCCGACCGCACATTAAATTCAAACCATTCAACTATCAAACATCAGCATATATCTTGCAACCAACCAAGATATTACGCCAATGCAAATTGAAATTTCGCGACATAATTTACACTCCAACCAAGCCGAGTTAATAAATTCATCATAGATAATTAGTGTCGATACAAGTGTATATTAGGATAAATAAGTATTAACCTAAATAACAATGTACTTTTATGATCATAATCAATTTGTCTGTATATTTTACAATGCGAACACTCCCATGTTGCCAAATCAATTCAGCTTCATCAAACGCTGCTCGGCAGGAAGGCGGCAGGATCGAAACTCGTCGTGAGTTGCGAATTGCCAACAAACCAGCCAAACAACAAAATTTATTCGCTGGCTTGCAGATGAGCCAATTGCGATGCGAAATTGTTTTAAGCAGCATACCAAAAGTATCAATGTAAATAAAGACAACTGAAAAAAATTGTATCTAAATAATGACGTATTATTTAAACAATGGCCTGTCAATTTATAGAAGTAATTAAAGATATGCTTATGAAATAGTTAAGAGGATGCAATAAAGAAAAATACGTTGGACAACATCAATTACCGTAATATTTTTGTAATTTTAACAATATAATTTGATTTCTCTGGGTTGTGAAACGTGCAGCGAAGATAGGTAGAGTTCTACTATACCGACATATATGAAAATAAAGTCTTCAAGGACTTTCTTAGCAAGAAAATATTCCCAACTTGAAGAAAGAATAAATATACCAAATGTGTTTCCTGACGGATTACTTGTTGCTATGATATTTCACTATACTACCGGCACGTCTAAAAATAACCCAATTCTAGAACATTTTTGCCTCATTTTGGCATCTCCCCCCTAGGAGCACATATGTAACATTCCTGCCAACTGTTTTCTACCACACGCTGTTACCTTCGTCAGCGTCATTAGTCAGCATTTGTTCAACGTATTGTGCCTGTTATGCATACATTAAGTAAAAACAAACACAACTTGACTTGTCATGCTTGCCCACCAACAACTGCATGCATTGTCCCAATCGCGCTCGTTTGTCTCGCGCAGCCAAAGCATAAAAATTGAATACGCACCTGTTTCCAAACTTTCCGATTCCTCCAAAATCCTCTCGACCATCTTGACGATTTACGATCACTTGGTGGCCGATGCAGAAAAATTTTCTCAAGTTTCAACGTTTTAAACTCTCAAACTGTATCCAAATATATAAATATATTACAACAAAAACGTTTCTGGATGATAATCGCTGGACCTTCTTTTCTCTGGACGCCTGGGTCTTATGTACTCTCAGATAAATATGGATTGTAACGATAAATAGTAATTTTTGGCTTTATCGCAATGATTATCATGAATCCGTGTCAACATCGAATTGGAATATTCGTCGTTCGCCGGTAAATTCAATTTGGTTTGTACAAGCTGTATATCTCTCCCTTCGCTAGCAGACTTTCGATTCCAATCGATGCGTAGACAATTGACTGGTCGTGCCTCGTATTGCCATCGAGTACAGAACAACAAAACTGCAATAAGTAAATTTGGCAGGCTTCTGGTGTTTCGGCTGTTTTCCGGGCTCCCTTGCGAATGGCGGCCGCTCGGTCGTCGCTCGGGTCACGTCGGATGCGCAGCGTTGAACAAATATATGTAATCCAAAGAGCCGAGCTGCTGACAGAGGCTGCTTTCAACAACAACACGTACGACTTGCTCTGGAAACTGCTCTGCTTGGATGATGATCGCCTCACACAGATGATGCTCAACAGCTCCGTATGTTACACGTTCTCTCTATTCATTTGGTTCACTCGGCGTGTAAATACATCCAGCTTATATGCTTGAATTTCCTGGCAAATGCGCTGGTTCGAGCTGTATATCTGCGTCGGGTGTCGATGGAACTGGTGCCGGTTGGGTGGTGAATGGAGCGCGGAGTCGTCGTCCGGTGGGATTAATATTATTTTTGAGAAAAAAGAAAAGGTCTAAAACGTTTTCGCGTCCTTGCCTACTATCAGTCCATGCTCGCGGCCGAATCGCTCTGGTGTTGTAGTCCGACTGCCGGGTAGCAAGAATTGCACGGATCTCGCTCACGGCCGCACGGCACGAATACGCGCGGGTGAAGACGACGTCGACCGATCACCAGCCGGCAGATAGTGCTAACCACCACCACCACCGAGGTTGTCACGTAGCCCATAACAAAGACAGCCTACACGATACACCCACACGATAGAACGGCGCCACTAGATGTCCAGAGCAATGGTTGAACAACCGGCGTTTTACGCTCAAAAACGCATGCGCCCCACGGAACAACCAAATCATCCGATTGTGCGTGGTTGTCACGTTTACGGAAAACATTCAAAGCTAGACTTCTGATAACACTTCGTTCTTCCTAATCAGGGGACTGCTCATTACTCATTATCGAATTGCCTAGCGTTGAACGCTGTAATTTAACAATCATAATTATCTATTAATACCAAACTACAGAATGAAGCACTCTTATTGCGCGTCGCAATTGAAAGTAAACAATGTTTAAATATAGGACCATATCAGGTGGAAAGTTACACTCACAAGTTAAAAGTGATTAAAAAGAATTTGATATTGTACACGGCAGTAACAAATTCCTGCCGGCAAAAAAAATCGCAGATCGTTGGACGTGTTTTGCGTTTGTTTTGCGAACCGTTCAACCATGTCATTACATTATTATGCAATTGCGCACAATTCGCTAATTGCGCACCGGGTTTGGCGCAACTCATTTCATGTTATGCGTTGGAGCAAGTCAACAAGCTCAATAAACTAAATCTATGGCACCTCCACCGTCAGTAATTCAATATATTACATAAATAAGTGCCAGAAAACATCCAGCAAGATTGGAAGCTAGGGGGCCACGCGAAGGAGGCTACAGTAATGTGGAATATTCCAGGATTTCCTTTGTTTCATTCACCCTAACCGCGTTGAATGGATCGGGATTCAGTTGGGAGCTGTTGCGTCGTAGCCTAATTGGAGAATATGTGGATGGGCCATGCGCAATGCGACCGAGTATTGTATTGGAAATTTCCACCCTCAATCCGGACTTGAAGCGGTTGGAAGTAGTCTAGCACAAAGCTGGTCGATTCATCGAAAACGTTACGAAGTACACGTAGACACCGCTGGAATATACCAAGGTGACAGGTATAAACTCATCATTAGAGGAACCACTACAGCAGTAATCAATTTAGAAAATGATTAAATGCCCCCCAAGCGCCAAAAATATTCCGCAAAGAAAATAACCTGAACTAGATAGATTCCCTTTGTTTGTTATACTCCTTATGACTTTATTAGTGCCTTCCCCGAGGTATCTTGCCCTTTCCCTTCCTTTTTCAAGCTTACAAACTTTGCTAGCTCCCATTACAGTTTGTTTGCATGGCATCTCCCTTCACCGGTACTTTGCTCTCTCTCTCTCTCTCTCTATCCTCCTTTTTGTCCCAACGTCCTTGGCCGTAAAGGGCCGACGTGGCCCGATCAATCCTCTTTGTTAGCTTCCGTCTCTGCGAGCCTTGTAACTGCCAACGTTTTGCTTGCTTTGTTGGGAGAAAGGAAGACCCGCTAGGGCCCTGCCATGAGCGCCAAAATAGAGCGCTGGCAGTGCACAAAAGGGAACAAAGAACGTTTACGATTTACGCTTCCAACTTCTTATGAGTACTACCAATTTGTAGTCTGCTGACATAATAATGAAGCGATTACTTGAACCGTTTTCATCGTGGAGTAACAAAATGATGAGATAATCAGAACATAAATTAATAGGGAGATAGTCACTGCTCGAAGTAACAATTCAATCAGACCGAAAGAAAACTGGAATGTTGCAAAATGAGTTTGTTGGTCTGGTTAAAAAATTAGTCGTCATTGCATGCCTATGATGAAAGTCATTGGGGGTTACGGTCAAGGTCAGCCTACTTGTTACGCAGTTACGTGTTTGTGGTTGCACCTACTGCTGATGCTTACAATTCTACACACTCGCATAATGACCCCCACAACTCTCTACAACCACCTCGTATTTTGTTTATTCTCTTTCTGAAGTGTTTACCTCAATGCCAAAACCTCATCTCTTTCAAACCCTTTAAATTTCCTTTTACCTCATTTTCTCTCCACCTAAGTCTATTACAAGTCGTGACACGAATTTTCTAAACTCGAGCACATTTTTTCACATTCACATTGGAACTTGTTTCAGCTTGTTCCGAGAGTCAGCAATGATTTGTAACTTCCTCTCTGCATTACATCAATCCATCTTCAATCACATGCGTAGTTAGTTGCTCAACTAGTACCATCGAGTCAACAAACCAGTAACATTGACCGTGACCGCTTAGCAAACTCTTCTGAATCCAAAGAGATTCATGTAATTAACCAGTGAAGATATAAGCTACTAATCACGCAACCTAATGTGACATGATGACGATGATATCTTCTTTGTTCGGGATATATTTGCGTGCGAAAATTTTATGTGCAGACCGGAACGGGGGGGCAACGAAGCATAAAAACAAAACATATAGATAGAAAGAGACAATTGCAGTCTGGACTCATCACACTACTACAGCAAATTCCTAACCAACGCTCAATTTTCTAGAGAAGCCAATAAATTACCGAAAAGCAGTCAATCTTTTTTTAGTGTTAATAAATAATCAATTTGAGACATTTTTTCCGTCGTAAATTACTTCCAATCATCACCAATAGTATCAGTACGTAGAAGTTTGCAAAAACAATGCGCGTGTCATCATCTTTACCGAAACATCAACAGCAAATGGCGTCGTATTTTTGTGAAATTAAACTCTTCAAGGCCTCCACGCACATACGCGCTTAAAAAAAGGCAGCAAAAAAACAACCTGAATAGATGGATGGATACTCGCGGTCAAATGCATCAACAAATTCGAATTACCATGTATTTGCATAAAAAAAAAACTGTACGCACTTACCAAACAGAAAACCATGGTGGGAATTTATAATCAAGTTTTATTGTTACGCTTGGATGCAGGAATTCAACGTAATATCCATATTAAAGTACATCAAAATGTTAGGTTAATAATGACTCACTTAAATAGTAATGCTAGCCATCAAAATAATGAGTAAAAGAAAGTGCGCCTCACCATCTAGTTTGTCATCACAAAGGTCTCCAGCTCCGCACATCAAACTTCCATCTCGTCCCAACAAGTTCCAGTGGTCTGCCTCCTGAAACCAACAAAATGAATCCATCAACAACAACAACAAACAATCGTAAACAACTCCAATTAACTTCAAACAATTTTTAAAGTTGTTGCCTTTACAAACTGGAATATTTATCGTAACCTGGTTGCACTCAATTAATGCGTCAAAGTAGACAAATAACTACGTGACCGAAACCAACGCATTTATCAGCAAAATAAGGAACAACCTTTCAGTGCCTCCGTAATTCAATTGAAGCTCTCTCACACACCTCGTAAACAAATGCCTGTAATTAGCACGCCTGATATTCATGTTGTTGGCCGGTTTTGACACTGGACACATTGGTTGGCTTTGTGGTGAGTGCTATGGGTGCCGCTTGGCGAAGGCCTTTTTGTCAATTTGCGTGGAGGTGGCCTACGTGACTTGTAGCAGGCTGCCGCCCTGCAGCCAGCCAGTAGGCACAAAACGCTTCGTGATAGTCGTGATAGCAATCAGCCGGCGCTTTCTGCGTGTCAGTGTGTAATACTGGCGCATCAACCATTCAAGCTGCAACCTACCGGTCGAACAACATCTACGTTCCTGTACTTGCTATAGGCGTGTATAAAGTACATACAGCGCATTTACTCTACTCCTCGCTCACTGTCTTCCTTCAAAATGTGCACGATGTTCGTTATGTTCATGGTAAGCATACTGCTGACCACTCAAGGCTTCCTTCAATGATATTTACATATTGAATGGAAGATTGGAAGTTGTAAACAAGACAACAGGTGTAGTACAAATTGTGGTGGAGGCATGTAAAATTGTTATTGATATTTAGGACCTAGAAAATCAAAGGAAAACTACCAGCGCTCAATTTGGAAAAGAACAATTAATTTACTCTATCGCCGCGTAGATAAAAATAGATAAGACTGACACCATTCCGCTTTTTCCTACTTTAATAAAAGCTAAAAATAGCAGTAGTATAAATAAGCACCCAACTATAACACGACGGTAAAAAAAAATCACGCGCACAATTGAAAAACGCGCGGAAGTGTTGTGGTTGTTACAAAACTATCCTGTCCGCGATGATAGATCGAAATGGTTGTACGCACAATATGCACACCTCATTCACAACTTCAAATTGCTGCCGTTAAGCTATCTATGTTCGTTTCTATTTTCATTAGGCACAACACCAAAACCTAAGCAATTCCGAAATGGAAATTGTGATGACTTCATTTCCACTAACCAAAATTATGATTAGCAAAAAATATTATAAATATTTTGTAGCGTGTCGAAATGCAAATTTTAAACGCAATTCGCCGCGACGCCAGCTTCTAGGAGGCGAGGTGTCGAGTGAAGAGCATAGGAAACAGAAAAGACGAGAAGAAAAACGTAAACAAGGTAATTAGGCCGTTGTGGCATGCGTGCAGTCTGCACGTACGCACAAGCAGGAAAACCGAGGAAAACAATTAAGTTACGGCGTAATATATGTGGTGTACGTGAATTAATGAATGCCTTGAACCCGTCTTATCGTGTCATGTGCATAGTAGTACATTCATTTTTCTTGTACTAATTGCTAATAATTAAAAATAATATTGAACTGCATGCATTCATAACGATAGAATACGTAAAGTGAGTTGATATTGCATCATGTGTGGTAGTTTACTTTGTGATTTCATGGAAATTACATTGTATTTAAAGGAAACAGAACATTTACTCTGCTTCTCTCACTCTTTCTCTGCCACATCAAACAAGAGGCGTGAACATTCGAAGTAGTTCCGTTAGCACGTCTTCTCGTACCGCTCGAGCTGTCCCCACTCTTTCACACCTCTATAAAACGCTACCCGTTATCCCCTCATACTCATTCCACATTTGAGTCTTGCACGTTTCACACCGCAACATTTTAAATGAACCTATCAAATAAAATAATTTCTGCTATTTTATATCGATTATGTTAACCCCTATAATCACAACCAAACCAAAATTTATTCCACGGAATCAACCTCCAAATAAATTAACGCATTTAATCGTAATGGTGATAAAACCACCACAAGTAAAATAAAAGTCAAAGTAAGCACTGCACGTGTGCTAATATCACACAAAAGTGTGAAAAGTCCGAAAAGTCAAAAACTCCCCAAGCAGAACGGTTCAGTTAGCAGTGACACACTGATACAACTATCACTGATTTGTTTACCATAGTAGTGCAATTTTCGAGGAAATCCAGACGTGACACAATAATATTTAACTTTTCATCACTATCAAGCTAAACATTACAAATAATTATTACTTAAATAAATCGCTTAAATGCTTACGCGACAATAGTAAGAAAAGTACATAATCCCCAACTCAGCTATCTAAGTACACATTGTATGCTCCGTAAAATACGAAATAAATAAAAGAAAAATAACAACTGCAATTTTAATTGGTACGAGGTCGTTCGTCACCATTATGCACTGATAAATGCATATCAGCGAAGTACTATTCATTACAGTAATACTAATTCAATAGTACTCCAATAACAATAATATAATCATAAATTTTAAATGTTAGTCATACCACTCTTGTCACATATACTTCACAATCAGTGACATAACATGAAAAAGCAAAACGATAAAGTCACCACAAAATAACTGACAACGTAAATTATTTCAACAAATAGTCTATTTTCAAGCTTTGAGAAACGCCTTACGCTGAGTTGTCACTGGTAAACAGAGTCCGCTAAAATTAACTTTATAGGATCAATTCAGTCTTATCATCGCTAAACATAAACATTATGTTGCTATTATTCAATATCACTGATAAGACACTGCAAGTTTGCATAAAACGTACTCGCAACACCCTGCGTGAAGGGTTATGCCAAGTTGTCAACACATTTTGATTTGCACGTTTTTTCAAACATATTCCACTTAAATTTGTTTGTCGTAAAGTTTTCTATTAATACTATTTTACTGCAGCGCCAAAAATACTTATACTTATCCATGTATTTGGTATTCGCAGAACGTAGTAAAATAAAATGAAACGACTTTCAATAAATGCACGACATTAATTATGTAATGCGAGACGAACAAAACAACATCATGCGAGTTCAACCTTTTAAATAGTGCAGCAGCACACAACGTAGTAAAAACTTGTAACGCATTTAATAAATACCACAATAGTGCAGTGTGCGGCGCAATAGTAGAAATGCATTTGAACTTTAAGATGTTTTTTCTGCTACTGCGACTTAGTTGAAGAAAATTATGGTAATGAAATGCGTGACATTCTTCAGCTTACATGTACTTAGTTGTCGTTAAAAATCCGAAGAATTTATGTGTAATAAAATGTATGTAAAATTACTTACTACGAGTCTTGATAATGAAAGAATATATGTAGAAGCGGATTATATTATTCTTTGCTTTCAGATCAACAAATCGAATTACCTTTAGCGCAGCAAACATTCATCGTGTGGGAGAGAGAATGGAAGAAGAGAGGGAATGACAGAAGCTCCTAGGTCGCTCGTCCCCTGTTGCTCGTCCAAGCGCTATCCCCTCTCGTCTCGCTTGCTATAAAAACATTGCACGTGACGCAGCTCCTCATTTGACTGCTGACTTCTTAGAGACTCACATCAAGTATATAATCCTTTTTCTATTCCATTCTTTTTATTATTAACATTGCACTGTCAAATAAACAGCTAGTCAATATACTATGAATATTAAGCCAAGGTGTTTATTAGTCCCATTTTATACGAATGAACATATTATTTAAAGAATGATGTCCACAAACAAATAACATCACTCGCCATAATTAATTCCCACAACGCTCTTGTAAACTTTTAATTCACTAATTAAGCCAGTCCAGACATTAGCGCTCTAATCATGGGTGTGTTACTGTCATGTAATACATTATATCCCATATGCATGTTAGTTTAACACGTTATATAATTCAATAATTCCGCGAGAGCTCGTATTCATGCCATCGTCTCGCTTGTGTCCCACTGTGTCGAATGCGACAAATGGCGCAATACGCAAATTAAGCCCGGCAACAATATGCAAACCGTGCAATCAGCACTTTTAAGTGTAGATAGCTAAATTTAAGCTTGAAAACACCCTATCTTCAACTCACTTATCAAAAACGCACAAATCTCCAATGATGACAGCATAATAACAACAATTACGTTGCAACGAGTATTTTTGCATCATATAAAACGCAAATCTAAATCATATACAATTGTTATTTGCTTAAAATTGGCAATCTTCAAGAAAATGAGAATTATTCAATGGGTGCAAAATATATTCGAGAATTGTGGGAAAACAAAGCAATATGTTCGTCATATAACAATACTAGTTGAACAATATTACCAGTAATGATTGTTATAGTCGCCCACTTACAATTCACTGCGATAAAAACCACGCAATTTGAATATGCGAATAGCAAACAAAAGGTGAAGCTCACGCTAGGTTATACAAGCAGTAACGATAAGTTAAGAAACAAATAATATTTTTACATTTAAACCTTATTTTGAGACAGCAGCTAAGAGAATGATTGGTAAAGTAATTGATATGTTAATGTACAATATATTCACGCTAATGTTATATAAATAAATTTCGACAGAAATGTTTAATTCTCCAGGTCAATATTCGAACAAATGAGTATACTTAGAAATTCCGCTTGCCTAACATAAAATACTAGGCAGTTATTGATGTAAGGAGTTAATAAGGCGTGGTTGAAGAACGTGAAGAGAGAAAGAGAATAGAGGAGGAGCGTTGCTCTGCATGGTCCTAGCTTTATCCCCACTACTTTCATATCGTATAAAACCTGCTACTGTAGTGTTACCGCCGCATTCGACTGGAAAAAATCAAAAAGGTTACATCACATGTTTTTATTCTAATGCTAAGTTATGGTTGCACAGGTTTTTTTCCTGGCAATGAAATGCAACCGAACGCTTTCTTTCGAATTTTAAGGAACTCAACAAAAATTCCTACATGTTCCAACTGAAACAAAGGCTATTCGAAAAACCACTCGCGCAATATTTTGGCAGTCTGTCGAATATAGTTGACACTTATAGCTCTTCCTATATTTAAGTTTCATCACCGCCATTCGTAGCCGAGTGAAATGAACTCCATTCGCAGAACCTTGACACTCGTCATCGGATTTAAACTTATTCTCTCACGTACACAAGTGCTGCTCGCAATCCTGCATTCGCATGCGTTGAATACATCTAGAAGCTCACGAACGAGTCACTCACTTAAAATTCGCGATGATATGAGAATTTAATTATTTTCGGGCCGCCTTTATTCGCGTTTATAGTGTGCTCTAATTTATTCGACTTTGTGCAAATCTCAATGACACTTGGTAGTATCATAGCTGTCGCAATGCGCTTCCAGTTGATTAAAAAATTGCAAAATTAGGAAGAGCTGTTGCTGCGGGCCCTCATACAGGACAATAGGAATTTTACCATGTTAGATTGTGTAAAATAAAATAACCTGTAGAATTGCTTGCTTCAAGTTAGCATTCAACTCCCCTAAGAAAGCCAACACTTAGTGGCATTATTACTCGTTATCAACCTGGTACCAAGCATGAATTCCTGCAAACATATTCATGTAATCATATATAATTATACGATAATATTCTGTAAGTTGTATACTGTTTGAGTAAAAATAGTGCACCACTCGGGTGTCATTTTCGAACAGAACTTATCAATGACTAACCTAGAAAAATATTCGCATTTCAATTATGCACGACAAAAACAATGGAAAATAACGATTATTTACAACATTTTTGTTTCTATTTCCGCTGTTCGTTAGACTAAAGTACAAAACTTACCGGAAATGCAATATCTACTGTTTTATTTCACGTGAAACATTCTTACGCATTTCTTTGTGTCTTTCGCATAAAGAAGAGAAAATACTTTATCATTTTTGAAGTGGAAAACACGTCAACCTCCGGTGTTTGAGGAGCTGAGAGTAATCCACCAACGCACAATATGATAAAAAAATATTCACCCTCTTTGCAAAGTTACTTTCTTTGTATTCCTTTCCAAAGGGAAATTCATAATAGACGAATGGAGAAAAATTTGAGTGTGACCTTTTAAAAAATACCACGCAAAAATGTTGTCAACTATCAGAAATTACTGAAAGGTTGCTCCCTTACACTAATGACAGTGATTTATGAAAAAACCATTAATATACCACAAAAATAGAGAGTTAATGGGTAAATATACTGATATTTAGCGAAATCATTATAACCGAACAAATTAAAAACATAAACATGCACCCTATTATAAAAAAAAGAACATTTCCTCTGCGTCCAGTTTCCAACTTACTTTTTCTTTGCACCCACCCAAATCCCACGTCCCTACCATTTTAATGCCGCGCAACGAAATCAATACCACTTTTTATAATTCCCAACCCCAGACACGTTAAATCTACCCCCATGTAACAGCCTCGCTGGCGTACACTCCACGCCGCCTCCGTCGCTTCGATCGAATGCCACAGGCACAAACCGCTGCCGAAAACTCAAGCGATGCAAAAGCACTCATATTTGCAAAGGAGCGCCGCGACCTTGGCCCCACCGGCGGCGTTCTTTTACCCTTGAGGGTGGAGGTTTAGGCGGCGCACATACGGACAATGACTTTCACCCAACTACGAATTTAGAGTTACTGAACTGGATATCAATGAAAGTAACCACCATCTGCTATGAAGAAAGAGCTAAAATCTGGATTCAAGAAAATTTATGCGAAAGCAGAATGTGAATTTGTCATTTGGAGTAAATGCGCAATAATAAACCGGCGGCGGTAACAACTGCCAGCAAAAAAAAAAAACAGAGTCCTGGAAGCGTGGGTGGTATTCGGACCAAAGTTAATGTGTTTCGTCTATGTCGACAAATATGCCAGCTGCAATTGTTTACTACACTTGACGGGAGGCAATTACAAGAATCACTGAAGCTTACAAAATATCCCACACCTTCAAGATATTAGACGTAAATGACAAATTGGAGCCAACTGAAGGCAATTAAATTAATGTAGGAGGATTTTATTTAAGAAAATATAGAGAAACGTAACATTCTTGTAACGCCTGTAAGAATAAAATCCGCATGACCAGTCGCCAGAAGAAAAAAAACACCCTCAGGAAATTTCTATTGCTACTACAACCTGTCGGAAAACTCACTGGAAAAAATATAACAAACCAGATCAACTGTCACAAAAGGTTGTATTAAATCGTAGAATAAACACGCTTGACACATCCAGAAACCCAATTTTAGTAATATAACTTTTCTTTTGATCTTTGCTTCGTTTCAAATAGCCACCCTTAGATTGCAAAGTAAAAATCCAAAACAGACTCAGATCAAAAGCGGATAAACTCAGCAAAAGTCCTTTAATCTAATAAATTAATTCCCTTCATTTCACCTAAAAGTCTTTATGCCTCATATTAAGCACTAAACTATCAGACTGGACACTTGTCCACCGTTGATCAATGTATATACAAAAAAAAAAAGCAATAACTCTTAATGGTTATTGATACTGCTCTCCGTATACCAATTAACTGCGTTATTGGCATTAGCAAATAAACATAAAAATGTCACATGCTCACCATATCTCCACTTCCAAATTTATTTCAGCACAGAAATGACGATCCAACGTCAGGCTGCTATTTTCAGCCGCCCATTTCGCGCAAATTCGGTAATGCTCACTGAAAAAGTCACCTTCAGAGCAAATGAAATTCAACCAAAACCATGAGCTAAACTTGCAGATATACAACAAGCAGCAAATCCGGCTATATATATACTTGTAACAGGAATGCTAATAACTCCTAATAGAAATTGCGTCACAGTAAAGTCATAAGCTTAAACTTTACAGGTAGTCTAATTAGCATTTGCAATGATTAGATTGGAGTGCAAAGTCAAGTTCATGCTATGAATTAATGTTGGCAAAAAAATTTTATTATTGCACCTACATTAGAAAATAATTTAAAATGCGAGCGCTAGTCTCGTGTGAACATCGAATTGTTGGATGCGAATGGTTATCGTTAGCATTTCACGACTGGAATTTGTTAGTTTAGTGAATTCTATCCACGCAAAAAAGAAAAACACGAGAAGCCCATGTAATTTTATTATAAACTGTGGAAATCTTTAACGATTTTATCCACGTCCTGACATATTTAGCACATAATAAATCTATGTCTATTTACATTTCGGCCAAAAAAAAGGAAGAATTAATCATTTTATTAGCAAACGTTCACAAAAACAATAACAATGATGCAATCCATGCAAGCTGCAAATTCCTCCAGTTATCTCCCAAAAATATGAAAGAACTGACGCCGTTGGCATCATTTCAAAAGTTTTAAAAAATATCCGTGTCTGTTGCACTGCAGCATTCTCTAAATACACCATTCACCTAAAAAATAACAGCATAATCCTGCAACCTTATTTTACAATAATGCGCAAGTCAGTTGCAAGTCATCTGAAATAAGCAACGCTTGCTTACTGTCACATTAGGACCTAATTAAATCAATTAAACGGATGGCAATTTTGTATCCATATTATACACAATTGAACAGTAGCAATCCCAGTAGCAATTAAATTGTAAAATGTGTATTCAATTCAGATGTAGTTGCAGAGTAATGTAGTGAAACATTGTACGAAATTGAATAAAATAGCGACGTAGGCGAGCAGTCAATGAAATCGCGCCAACGCGGATGTGGAAGCCAACTGGCGACGGCGGCGGCGGTGACCAGTCCCAAAATACAGTTGAAAATATTTGAGAAGGAATTCAAGTGATACAAGCAGATTAATTTAATAAATGATTCCTAACTAAACCAATAGTTGCACAAACTCTGCAATTACTTAATTAATAAAATAATCAAAGTGCGGTTTCAGAGAACACAGATCAACATCAGTATCATTCCCCTGAACGATAATTCCGAACACCTTTAAATAGCAATCATTTAATTCAATGTAAAAGTATTTATTGCGTTTTTAGCGACATGTTTTCGATAGCATATTTCTATATCGTTATCGCACTTGCATCCGCGTCCTTATCGCCCAATAATGCGTCGCAGAATTCGCACACTGCGTCGCAATTGCTATCCCGAAATAAAATCACTTAAATTTAGCACTAACCAGCCAACATCAGCATCAGACATGGTCGAAAAAATCTCAAATATTCTGCAACAAATTTTCATGCTGACCTTATGAATCGACACCACTATTGCTAAAGACCAACTCATCGAATTGAAAAAAGACAGAAGATATAAAAACATTCAGAAACAATTCCAGACTAATTTGTTGATTGATACATTGTATTTGTAAACATTCAACACTATTATTACTCAAGTCTAAATATACTACTGACAAACAAATAAAACAAGCGGAATTGACCTGTAATGGGATTTTCAAATTGCGCAATTTGAAAAACAAGGAAATGACACTACAAGAAAATGACCAGTGTAGCTCCATTTAATCCTGATTCCAACGAGAATTTCTTCGCAACATAAAATCCTCGGACATTAAATAGAAAGGTCTCCTAGAATGATGCAAGATTGTAATTTATGTCCTCATGACAATATTTAATTTTAGGAATTGTCACTTCTGGAAAAATACTGACTATTGAATATAATCAATTTCAAGTATTATGTTTTGCCTCGTCACAATAGATTATGTTCCGCATACATCAATATTCTCAACAAAATTTAAGTGTCCTAATCAAGAATGTCATCTGCAAATTAAATTTGCTACAGCTTAAAATCAAATTCGCCATATTCTAAACAAACAAATCCTGTTGAGAATGCAATGCGCACATTACTCATCCTTCTCCACCACAATCGCATTTGAAACACATAGCAACAATGTTTGTCTTAACGTAACTAAATAATTCAAATAGTAATAATCACACGCTCTCAACGTGAAATCTAATTAACGCATAAATATTTGCAGTTTGAACCAATGAGAAATACATTTTCGGTGACAATCTAATGTCGCCATCCTTGAACACACTCAAATTAAGCTAATTAAAGCCTGTTAGATAATTTCAGCGACGGTTGCAGGATTGGAAACACAAAACTAGATAAGTCCAGTTTTATTTCGACCCAAAGTACATTGCTTCGTCTTTAATTATATATATTACAATGCGTAAACAACATTATGTTCGATGTGAATGAATGTAATGTTTTCAACATTTTTTGTGGCATAAACAATAAGTGTATTACGTCACGACAGTAAGTTGGTTCGTTTATTAGGCACCGGTTACAATAACTACAAGGTCACAGCCAATACGCAATAGGCAATAGTTAAGATTATTCAAGAAAAAAATTCTTGTAAGCTCATTAGTTGAATGCTATATTGCGAGAATGGTCAACTGTTATTTCGATTGCACTAAATTTGCAATTTTTGGTTGCTTTATTTTGACTATCGGTGGTTTTCGACAGTTGACATCAACATGACAGGGATTTCAAAGAATCGAGAGATAATTTACAACCGACGAGCTTATTCCTGTCTTCTGCATTTACGTCGAAACCAGAAATGCAATACACTTTTCCTTTCGTTCATCACGCGTGTATGCAAATAGGTCACTTGGCCTGCTGCCGAATGCCGTAACAACAGCATCCAATAACCTCAGCGCACCGCGTGCGTATTCCTGCCGGTACAATATATTTCATGTAATTCGCATTATAATCAATTAAAACAGTCGCGTATTATTATGCAGTGTATACCAAAGTATAAGCGAGTACCTTACGCCTCAGTTCCACATATGTCTAGCTTATATTATTAATGATAATAATGTGAAATACGATAAATTGTACTCACCGACTCAGACACTTTCCCGATGCCCGCCATCTTGCCGAACACACTGCGCAGGAGAAGACAGGCTCATCACGCATTATATAAATATAGACGTTGCAAGCTGTTGGCACCAGGCAAAGACCCCCGGGGGCGGTTAATTTTGTTGCGACGAGAATATAGTCTCGTGTACTACGTTGTTTATGTTTTGTTGACAAATATAGCAAAGATGATCAACGCGTGGAACCAGCCGTGTACGGCACAGGATGCGCCATCTAACGTTTAGATTATCAAGTATAAAACAATGTTGTTTTGCAGTAGTTGATTAAATCGGGTACATCAATATCTTGCTGACCACACTGCATGTAATATAACATCAGAAGTGTAAAAAATTTGCTTACTCATCATCAATTTAATGCAGTAAAGTCAAAAATAACTCATTTTATTCTAGATCATTTTTCCACAGCAAATACGCATTTAATATAGAATACATAGATTAACGTCGTCCACGGTTTGGTGTCCCGAACATTTCAACCAAAAACTTAAAAAGTTGAATACCAGTCACAATGTAACCAGCTGTAAACACCAATTTACGTTAGACAATTTGATATGTAATAGGCATAAATAATTCACTTACCAAATTCTCCCCAACTTGATACAACTCCACTAGAGCTTGCATTTGGCATTACTTGGCCTCTGGAAGACCAATATGTTGGATGATTTGGATTCAATTGATTTGCACGGTTGTTTAGTGCTGCACGATCCATAACCACGTTGTAATTTATGTCTGCAAACGATTTAAAAGAATCGGACAAAAGTCAACGCCAAAAATAAAGTACGTGTTATATGAAGTACCAACCGGCAAGCTACAAAATGTGTGGTTTCCGTGAGGAAAGCTTCGCTTTATACGGTTGCGTTTACATACAGGTAAATCCCATAGAAAAGCACGAAACAGTACGAGCGTGAGTACGAAGTTGCACGGAGGCGCACGAGACTGTGAAAAAAAATTAAACAAGAGTTGTAAAAAAACAACTTTGGTATTGATCAAAATTTGACAAAGAGGGGATGATATACAATAGTATCTTATCACGATATTATTTTAATTAATGCCTCAATATTTAAACCTGTCATTTTAATCTATGCTCGATAAAAACATATAAAAAGGCAGAAACAAGAATAATTGGCTATTCTACGCTATGATGTGCACATTATAATTGAAAAATGTTTATTAGAGATGTCGAAAATCCCCAAAACCCTTAAAAATATTTACATCCTCCATTTCACTATCATCTTTCATATATAGTTCTTATAATTACATCTGTATATCATAATCTCATCATTTTTCATTAGATTATTCATTGTGTATCACAAAATATTCAGTACATAAAAACAGAATATATCTCAGTATAGCATTGTCTAAACATAATGAAATAAGTCAACAAATCGCCTCCACGGACCGAAGCTAGACAAAGGACGTGAACGACGCAAGGAAATCGATAAAACTAAATGCTAGAACATGGAATAAGAACTACAACCTAGGGGAAATGAGCTTGAACAAAGTAATTGCTATCAGACTAGTGCAATTGTGAGAAATCATTGAGTAGACAGTAGACAGCAATTTAGAAACGTTGTAAACAATGATTACCGCGCATTAAAGCTACACGTCAATTAGAAAACCTTGAAAAGTATGCCTGTCCACGTTATCAAAATAATTCTTAGATATATATCTCACTTATTTGCATGTGTTGCACCGTTTGAGCTGCATATCGTATTCATCGATTTCAGTTGCTGCTTTGGTTGACGCGGCAATTGCAGCTTCCCTAACTGACTGCAACTAGCAGAAAGAGTTCAAAGTTACAATTGCGATGTTACAAAATTGGTGTTTGTTTACCGAGTCATTCGAACAATGTCTGCATTGTCACCCACGCTGCATTTGAATAACTCTTATACCGACTCGCTCTTACAATCGATGCATACAATAACATTTTACATTTAAAGCTATATTTATATATAAGTTGTAAAGTGCTTACATTGTTTAGGATTCAGTTTCAACGTTTAAAAAATAAATTGCTTTCACGTCGCTACTATACATCTTTATCAATATTAAAAATTTAATCAGGAAATGCTGAAACAATATAATGTAGTATACAAATTTGCAGCTAGTGGTTTTTACAAGATTTATATAAGTTTATACAGTTTATAGTCAAAATGTACACTACTGGTGGCACTCCTTAATGAGAAATTCAACGTCAAGCATTGAGAATGTTTGGTAGTATTCTAAAAATGTTTAAAGGCAGATGTGTTTACGTCAATTATTTAAAATATACTTTTATCGTATTCTTTGTGGAACACTTACGAGCTAGGTATAGTAAATTTCAAGAGTGAGTGTCAAAAATGTGATTGCCATTACAAAGAATCAAATATGGAATTTTGATTTGATGAAACAACAAGCTAATCAATGTTTTGGCACTACAATTTTGTAATTTTCGTAAAAAATATTTCACTCTCGAGCCTCAAAGCAAAAACCACATCATTTGTTTTCGTTAAGTACAAATGGTGAACAATATGTGATGAACTCGTTGATGTCGACCTGTGTGCACAGTATACGAAATCATAAGAGCGCTCGCTTATCAAGATAACACTAGTATTTAAATGCCTTAAGTACAATACGTCATTAAGTCGCCAACGGTTCCCACTTGGTTCACGCTGCAGAAAATCCGAGTTCACATCGTAAAAGGCGCAAGATGGTAGATAAAACACTTATTGCATACGCGCACGGGCTTGCTGAAGCCAAACTTCGGTAGCGGCACACTGTTTGACGAGCATCGTGCGCAAAAAACTTTCCCACAATTGCGACAATGGTGTCGACGCTTCACCACTGTAAAGTTTGACCCACAACTCATACATTTCGGAGCTACCTCATCTGGAATCCAAATGGGGGGTCGTTCAGGCTCTGCCGGGGTGGTAACTTCTTCCCTGGCAGGTCGAGCGTCTGGTTGATTTGCTGGTTGATCTTCAAGCAAACTGATTCGGCCGAGATCATTACTAATTTCATTTGTTATGTTCGTGTTAGTGGTGACGCTTTCTTGTTGAGCTGGGGAATGTGTGGGTAGGTCTTCAACATCGCCTTGGAAGTATACATTGGAATCGAAAAGTGCTTCCTGCGCCAACAGATTAGGATCAACGGAGAACTCAACATTACTTTCGATAACATCATTTTCGGCCGGTTGGTATTCAATGCTGGGTGGTTCTTCTTTCGCTGGAGGTGGCGGTGCTTCACTGGAGGCATTCATGAGGAAGAGTGATTGCAGAATATTACGCATGTCACTCGCAAAATTCGTCTGCAGTTGGTCAGAAACGCCCGAAATGCATACGTAGAGACGATGAATTAAGTCTTCAATAGAACTATAAAATAATTACGATTAAATAATGCCCAACTAAATAAAGTGAACATTCTTACCTAAACTTAGCCCGTAACTCACAACGATTTATAATTTCAGCAGCTTGCATTGCCAAGGCAAGTTCCTCATCGTCCACACAAGTGCTGCTAAACGACGAAGTTGTATCAGTGCTAGAAACGCTGAAAGCGTCCTCTTCCTCCTTCTCTTCAGCTCCTGCACCCTTCTCTTTCCTCTTCGACCCTTTACGCACTTGCCGTGCACTCCCAGAAGGGGAACATTTCCGCCTTTCCTGCTTCATACAACAACACCTCCCAGTCGGGCATCCATCTAAACTGGGCGATCGATCTAAACTGGTATTTTCCGTGCATACCCCTGAATCATCCGGAGACTCCAACTTGCATTCAGGGTCTTTGGTATTCAGAATGGACGTGAGTGTCGCCGCTGCGTGATTAATCACCTGCACAGAATCGCTGTCCGGTAAACTCTCAGCGCGCACAATTGTCTCACTTCTTTTATGCGGAATGCATGCGACAATCGCGTCGTGATCCACCGTGTTTGTAATCAAATACCCCGATGATGTGGACGGTATATTTACAGTCTCCGACTTGACGCCAGGATGACGTGTCTCAAATGGTAGTACACTGGCGACAACATGCGCTGGTGAATTTGCCAGTGAAGTAGCAAGTAATTCCTTGGTTCCTACAATTTCCGCGTAGAACTTGAGGACGAATTCTTCACTAGGTGTCTCTAAAACCACCCTCGCATCTTGCTCATTGTCGCAGAGAAGTTTCTCAAGAGTATACAACTCGTTGCTGTCCAGAGTCCATAGCAACTCACGTATCTTATGCAACAGTATACGAAATGGTCTAAACATTTCACTCATCTCATCAACAGGTTTATCAATGCAGAGTGGTCCATTGGGGAACATCAATAAGCCACTTACAATCGCCAACCGCGGAATGGTAAACATCAGCGCAGGGTCACAATCATCCACCATGTCCTGCGTAAGCAGTGACATCCTTAATGCGCGCTGCAAAGTCTCCGAAAACAAAACGCAAATCAACTCCTGGAGTTCAAACTCCTGTGCTGTTTTCACTGGCACCATCGCGCTGACATAGCACAGTTCAAACTCAGCAAAATGTCTATCAAAGATCTTCAAACTTTCTAACAAGAGTTCGGTGATCATCTCGTCATGATTGAGTTTGATGGGACCATTGGGTGTGTTGTTTGTCAGGCAAACATCTCGTAGTAGATTCCGCACATTTTCGAGGCTTTTCGTGAGAGCTTTAGCCAATGGTCGCATCGCTGTACTTTCCGCCTCGCGGTTCATAATTGAAGAGCCAGCAGCCAAACACTATAAAAATAACCAAGTTTAGGTTGTGCGCAATTTGTAATTTGAAGTCAATTACCTCGGCGCCGAACCACAACTGTCCCGCTAGATTTTCCTGCAACACGTCTTCGGGAAACTTGACTCTGAAATTGCGATTGGCCCGCTCGTCTCCGATGAGGTCGTCCATAATAGAATTAGTGATGGTAAGCACCTTGTCCTGCGACTGCCGCAGTTGATTTACTAGAGCTGTGCATCGCTCTGGATCCTTACGTCCGTCAAAACTGTCCAACTCGCTTGCAATCATGTTGAGCGCTTCGTCGGCGAAAAAAAACTGTGCAAGCAGTGATGTGTCATCTCTCTAGAAATGATAGAAAGAAGAAAACTCGTTTAAAAATCAATTACATACAAATAAGCAGCTTAAGACTACATGTTGTGTTGGAAGGGTGGTACAGTTGATGATGTTTTATGGTTTTAGTCTTTTCGCGCCGTGCAAGATTCGTAAATTACAAAGCTTTGAGTCCAATGTTTAAGCACTTTCAAGTACATAATAGATTGCGTTTAACATTGACTGTTTCTTTTTTTTTTGCAATTCTTAGCTATTTAATTCTGTTTTAACATTTGAAAGATGCCTTTTAATCCCAGAGATATATGCAAATTTGTAACCGCTTGACTCGCTGAGCGAGAACACAAATCCTACTACTTACGCACTCTTACTCAATGCTGACGAATATGAACCTAAAACACTAAAGCGTAATAATACTTAGCAGCACATTTAATTAATTTTGGAACGATGGTATAACCTTGGCGGCATGATTATGAATAATAAAGGAATTCAATTAATTTTGAAATCTAGTTGAAAAAACGACAGCAGCTTATCGGCAGGAAGCAACGCAGCGCGGTGCAATAAACAATCATGGTAATGTTGCGTAAAACCAGCGCAAAACCACTGCAAGTGCACAAGCGAATGAACATCAGGCAAAAAATAGTTTAGTGTGCTCAAGGAAAAATGTAAAAGCAAGACACAAACAAACAGTAATATTATAGAATATTACATGCAAGCATTAAATTAGTAAAGTAGTTGAATCTAAACAACTTTTGCTTTGAAACACTTTGTTACATGAAGTAGGAACCCCTTTAAAGGCAAGTAAAAGATGAGCATTAATGAACATTTTACATTTATAATGTCACGCTATTTAATAACAAATAGAATCCGAAAGCTAGATGGCTTTAAAAGGAAATCTTCTATATTAATAACTTTACAGTAAATTATTTTTCCTCTTAAATATCACTTCCTTTGCTAGTTTTCAACATCTGTCCACATTAAAGTTGCCTCGTTAATTCGCACACCATGTCAGGATTCAAGAATGAGGAACATTTGCAATCTCTTCACTCTGCTCAACTTTGCACGCAATGTCTCAGCCAACTAAACTTCACATAACATCAAGACAAGAAGACCCTCCGAGAAATTACTTCGGTCCTTGTAACTTGTACCAAACCCGTAGGCAGCTGTAGAAATTCTTTTACACTCGTACGGCATGTCAACCTGTCAGCAAACTGATTTAAGTAGGAGTACTTAAATTACCACTTTTGACCAGTAGTCAGTAAGCATTTGAACGATTAAACTACCATGTTGACATGTAAATTAGAAGATCAACTGTGAAGGTATTGTATACAACATTGTATATAATGACATCACTTAGCACAACATATTAACAAATTATAAGTGCACTACATTTGCGGAAACATTCTCGAGCATTTACAACAAATTTTTGCCATTTTCCACAAACGTATGATTAAATAAATTCCCTTTGAAATATTTACGCTGTTTACAAACCTGTTGCTATTCAAACTGTACTCATAAAAGCAAAACTTGCAAAACAGAGCTTTTGCTTCTGTTGCTGCATCGAAAATCTTGAATGATCTTGATGTCACCATATGCACTGGATGTCCTCGTAAACCATTCAAAATGAGGAATAAGATTGAAGTCAACGCTGTGTCTAATCACGTGAATCATGCTACTTATTTCACTTGCTTAACAAAAGAATCAAAAGTGCGATGACTACGTTGAGACGTGAATCAGCACGAAACGTTCATGACTTTAAATATACATTTCACATGATCTTTAACCGATTTTAAATCATTTCGAATCCTACACACGCAGTGGATGGTTTTGAATTGCGACGCGTATCAAATTAAGTCTTATATATCATTCATTAAATAATAGGAGTAATCAGAAAGATATTGGAGGCACGATGCACATGAAGTTATCAACAGTACACATGACGCTAGCAAAAATCATTTTCTGCGTTTCATTTTATACTTATGTTACAGAAAGCAATTTTAAATTCAAAACAAACCAATTATGGTTTCATTGTCGAAGAATTGCAAAAACTGTTGGACGATTCAGTTAAATGCTAACTCGTTTAGTTTAGTTCAACGTTGGATATATTTGGAAATTAAAAAATATATAATTTAATCCAGTAATACTATTTTATCTTTATAGACTCAGTTTAACCTATTTTTAAGCCCATTGTAAAACACCATTTTTTTGTAAGCTAATTTTAGTTAGCCATTTATGATAAATTTCCTTTTACTACCGCGCTTATGAACACCTAGTTGTTACGCAAATGAATTAGTTGATGGCATTCACATTGCACCCACTTGATGCATTTAATACCAATGCTGCTTGATAAGGTTTCCTCCGAGGGAAATAGATAAGCGCCAACGTCGCTTAATTATTGTGCGCGCAACTCAATGATTAATTACAATGATAAAATTACCTAGAGTTCGCAAAATTATTGAAACAGAACTTGCATGTACTATTTTTTAAATGCAACATTATGCTAGTAACAAAGCAGGTTATTCCAATTTTCAATGTCACAAATATTGAGATGCGTGCTGTTTATGAAGCGTACCCAGTTGTTTACACTGTGTTTCACTCGTTGAACTATAAATGATAATTTCTAAGACATAGGATGACCAGAGTTAATCATGGAAAAAAAACAGGTCCGTTCAATAAATTATGCGCATCGATTGTTGTTTGGTCATGTACTCCGATAGCAACACCATGTTAGCCATTTAAAATAACAATAAGGTGACATCGACTTTTTAGGTTTCAACTAAATGTTGCAATTACTGGTTACTGGATAGAATCAAATCTACAATGGCTAATGCATTAGCCATTATGTGTAATCACTCAACTTTGCAAAATACTGACGAAATTCGCTGCCGATGAGCCAGGTTAAACCAATGGCCAGCTCCTTAGATAACAACATGCATAGAATGTGTAATGCCCTCAATAGATAAGTCCCCAGCAAGAAGAAGGAAATTCCCCTAATTCCTAACACGTCCGACAATTGCAATTAACTCGTATTCCAATCATATTATCAGTCGCGTGTCATATTTCCCAGCTCCAATGCCAAACCAATATGAAATTGAATATTCATCCACAACAAAGCGACATTGGTTGGGCGCATTAAAAGCGACCACGATTGATTCGCGTCCATTCCTTGAAACAAAACCGCGACATTGTTCAAGCGTAGAATGAGGATAATTATGTCAACAGACACTATTTAGCACAGACTATAACGACTAGAACAGTGCAGTATTACAAGCTTCATACTTCATTCCTCAAGCCTTGCGTGAACAAGAAATGGCAACTGCAAACACTTGCAAAGTATCCAATGCCATGTTAACCAGAGTGGTAAAAATATTATGCGAACTTTTTATAAATAAAATGTCCTAGAACTTTCCTGCAAGGTGATACACTAAACAACGTAATTCCTGCGACATTAAAGTGTTGCATTTGCAATCCGATTGTTTAATTATTCCGCATGGTTCATGAACTTTAAGCTGTCACTGGGCACGTAAACCAGACACTTTGTTTTAGTGTCTAACACGTCCACTTTTTCTTTATGTTTTTGTCGCACAAGGTTTCATTTATGTGCAATGTCTGTATTTGGTGTGTTGAAGACGCAGCCAGACATTGCAAACAGTGATTTGTGTTCTTTCTTTTGTTTTAGGAGAAAAGTAAAGGTGGGAGATTTAATAAACAACGCAAAGTTCATAGACATTGGTGATAATAAACTTCTATAAACTAGTGGAAATCAATTGATTGGCATAGCCAACAAAGATTTGCTGTAAATAGTAAAATATTATTGTCCTTCGGCAGCTTTTTAATTTACTACTGCCACTGAACAATCATTGTAAATATAAAATATAGCACTAATTTCCAATATTGACAGATAACACCTTTGAATATTCCAATAAGCCGGCATAAAGCATTGCTAGTGCTATGTTCTATTTTATTATCTCCATGGCGTTTGATGTACCTTATCAATGTTATTGTATGTTCTGAATTATGGAGAAATTCCATTTTTGGCATTCGTAGTACACACGGCACACACACCAATCTTCTTTTGTTTGGTTTCCTCCATGAGTCTATAAGGAAGCTTTGTAATTTTATTCTTTATTGTTGTTTGTCGTGACAAATACGTTAAGACTCACAAAATTTTACGCCTAATGACATCATCACAACGTTCTCTTTCTTCTTCAAAGGCATTGTAGCAAATAACAAATAACCTAACTACAGCAGAAGAAGCAATACAAATGCAAACACAACCTGCGAATTTTTGTTGGAACATCCAGCAAATCAGAGCAATAACGGTATTACAAATTGCGTGAACTTTGCACACTGTAATATTGTAACATGTAGTTAGGTGAAGAAATCTTGAGCAATCACGTTATATCTCAAGCTTGGGAAACGTCGGGAGTCATGCAATGAAACTGTTAATGTTTCTTAATGACATGCGGTGCTATACAGAATGTAGAATCTCACGTTTCTAACAAGTATTTGTCATTTGTTTCGTTTTCATTGAGCCCAGAAATTCGAAGGTTTTTTGAAGTTGGATGTCGCTTCCACAAGGGAACAAGACGCGACACGATGAAACAAGAAGCAGACGCTAGAAATGGAACCTTGTTTACTATACTGATTTACCTTGGGCCTGAAGAACCACTTCCGTATGGATTCCATCTTATCACACAAATGGAGCTGGCGTTGGGTACCCCCTCGGGCGTGCTACGATCTCCTCGTACGCGTGATATCCTCGTCTAGAGCGACGCATAGCCTCGCAAAAGGCGCCTCGTTGCAGCCTCGCCAGCCGCTTTCATTTTATGCAACAGTTTGGTGAAATTCTCGATGCTGCGTTGCGCCGCTCTCCAAAAACCGCAGCAAACAAATGATAGTCAACTGGAGATGGGCACTGAAAGCACACTGCACGTGAAAGACACAAATCACTGCTGGTTTTACACACAGGCTAACAATAGTAATACACCGCTGGAAACAGAAAATAAGCTGTTTTGCACGTTCACTCACGTTCTGCATACGATTCGCAGTGTCTGCACGTAAGAGTTTGTTTGCACGTTCCGCTTAGAGCAGCAGGCACTGGACAGGTTGGATTTCACGCTGCTTGTTGGATTTTTTCAGCTAAATGTGGGCTCCGCAGCTCGCGCGAAAACAGACTGCATCGTCACGTCGTGTGCGACGAGTTAATTGCACAAACGCACACCGTTGTTGATTTGTTCACCACCAAACACTCCACGCGGCCTTTGTCCTCGCGGCTCTGTGTGTTGACTACACCTAGGTCTCGCTGGGTTCAAGCTGGAGGTGCGTGATTCATGCGCCCGACTACGACGATGGTGACGGAGGGCCAGCGAGCGCGCTAGACTCTTCCTCGTTGCTCACAACTGTAATGTGCTAGGCTAGACTGGTTCCTCGGTTTCGCAGACAGACTTGACAGCTGCGCGAAAGATTAATGACAGCAGCGCAGTCTGGATGTGACGTTCAATAGAATAATTTGTCATAGCAAATAGCAAACGAAAGAAATTTTTTTAGAATAGAGCAGAATTAGACATCTGTTTGAAAATAACTAAAGGAAACTGTACATGCATCAGAGTCCAAGCTTGGCTTTTACGCCACAAGGTGGCGGACAGGACATCTCGTGGCATATAACTGAAGTTCGAAAGCTGTCAAATACAAAAGGAGATGTCTATTAAAAACCAGCGGATTTCTGCACATAGTTTGAAAACTTGTCGTTAGAAATTGCTGTAATATAAAATATTTATTTATTGAATTAGGCATGGTCTAACAAATTAGATATAATTGTGAAATAAATAGTCAAACAGCCCTAAAACTGTTTTTTAATTTGCAATTAAACGCATATGTTGTATTGATTGCATTTTCATCCCTCACATCATCATTTTCAGTAACAAGACCAACTTAACGTGGTATTTATTTGTATTTTACGATAATGACCCTCATAAAATTAGCATCTTCCTCTCTATACGGCGGTATTTCTTCAAATCTCTCCTCTACGAACGACATCTACCTGAATTCAGCCTCGGCGCGCTTTAATTAATTAAGTCCTTCAATAAATAATTTTATCGACTATAAATGCGCCATTAAACGACCAGAGCCGATTAAATTAATTATTAGACAATGCGCGCCGAGGACATCTCCGGTGTGCATCGCATTAAACGCGTGTAGAAGTGCGCATTGATTGCGCGTTGGAAAACGCATTAAACGATGGTGGATGCATAACGCATTCGGGATTTATCTGGCTTGGCTTGAGGGATGGCTGACAAGGACATAAAATATAAAGAGATTCAAAAGGTTCGAAGAGAATGTGAAGATAATATAAACGTTCTTGCTGCGGAATTCTGAGAATTCACAATCTTTATGTTTGCGCTGAATAAATATGCATGTTGGGATCTTGGAGTGAAGATATTTGTGCTTTTTATGTGGCTGTAGTACTGCTGATAAGGCGGAGTAAATTGATATTAAGTTGTAATAAATTTGCAGATGGGGATATAAATTGCTAATTACGTTGTAATTTTATTATTTAATCCCTATTGCATATGTTTTGAAAAGTTGGTCATGTGTGGGACTATGTTCCAATTACTTATAGTAAAACAGGGTTTAAAACACAATTGTATTGTTATGTTAATCAAGCTACAATCGATTGTTATCTTGTTGTTAAACGGAAATCTATAAAAAAAAATGAGTTCATAGCCAAAATACAGTATTTTCGAAGTAATTTGAATGTGTTATTGTTATTTAGTAAGGATAACAATATTCTTTTTTCTTAAAATAAAATATCTGGAATGAACAAGATAACAAACGAAATAAAAGAAGTTGTTAAAGTTGCCTACGTTAAAATGTCAAAAAATTGAATATTAATGTCAAATGATATTTGACTGATAGTATATTAATACAATATGATAAAAAAAAATAATTTGATAATATATAAACAGGTATGATATTGTGTCTAGCTTAATGATCCCACGAAAAATGCACATTTGCTGTGGTTTATTGTTCTCTTCTTTACCTTTTCTGATTCTGGCCAAAAGAAAAAGAGTTAGTGCTTACCTACATACAGTATTGTTTATAATAGTTGGGTAAATTATTGTTATTTAGTAGATATAAGCAATTATCCCTTTTTTTAAAATAGAATATCTAGAATGAATAAGATAACAAACGAAATAAAAGAAGTTGTCTAAGTTGCCTACCTTAAAATGTTTTAAAATGTCAAAAAATTAAATATTATAGTCAAATGATATTTGATTGATAGTACATTAATAAAATACAATAAAAAAATAATTTTATAATATATAAACAGGTATGGTATTGTTTCTAGTTTAATGATCGTACAGAAAAAGCACATTTTCAAAATGTAATTATTTTTTCTCCTTAATTTTTCTGACTTTGGTAGAATTCACTTGTTCTAGGTATTTTATGACAAAACCTTTGTTTATTTATCACATATTACGTTTCTACTGTTTGCTTTTGTATGTACTTTAATTAAACTTTGTTTTCTCTTCTAACAACTATGGCGATCAAATTTTGAGGTAAAAACTTCCAGTCGAGATTGTGGATCGTAGCAAGACACGGATGGCCGTTGTTTTTCCCAACGTGAGTGCAATGCGATTATGGGCCGGCGAGCGATTATGCTAAAAGGAATTGCCTATTAATACTATTTAAACGCGCCTCGGACGCATTAATTACGCGCGGCGGGCGCAAGAAGCAGTGCGGCCGTCGCCATGCGACGAAGAAATGTGTGTCGCGACGCTCGCCGGCTAATGCGTTTTACATGTTTTGCGCTGATATTATTAATCTGGAAGTATTTAGCATTTAACAACATCGGATACAACGCTCGTTACAACGCTTGTTATCCCACTAGAGACAGAATAAACTCAAGCCTCTTTTGCCCACGCGCAACAAAAATCGCATGCCCAAAACACAACACTCCTAATCCTCATCAAATTTACAGGTAGCACCAACAAAATTCCAGCTGAATTTCACCAATCTTGGCTATAAGTAATTAACTAAACTAAGTACATGGACTATACTTAGGTAACTAAGTAACTTCTACAGTACTACTAAATAAACCATTAAGTCACCCATTTAAGTCGACTTAATGCACTCAGAGCGTTCGCGTTTAATTTCGCGACTTCTCATTAGCATTTCAACATCGCACTAGGCCTCGTTAAGTGATTTGTTGCGCATACAACGACTTAAGTCACATGTGACAACGCACCAGCCAGCAGGAAAAAGTTAATTATTGTACAGTTAGCGTGCAATTGGAACTAAACTAAGAAGAATGTAAGGACCGAAGATTAATTAACTACAATACTCGTTTCGAACTGAATTACTCACGAATCATCGTCATTTATTATTATGCTTTCTTTAAGATTAACTATTTACTAATCTCTTCATGGAATTGTTATTTAAATTGTCTGGTCGTAACTGTTTCAAATTGTTAAAACTTAAACCAAGCAAGAAATTACAGAACAAAAAAAAATTTATTCGAATTTGAGTAAATGCGAGGAGTATACTTTGTGTCTAGAGTTGCCTACGTTAAGATAAATCCAAATATTTGAATAATATATCATTAGATCAAATTCTCGTTTGGGAAACTTCACATTAACACAGCAAAATTAACAATATACGTTTATTGTCATACGCTGCAAATTGAATGAGTATATATTTGCTAAACAAGAAAAATTTATTCAAATTTGACTAAATGTGAAGAGTGAACAATGTAGCTGGAGTTGCCTATGTTAGGATAAATTCAAATATTTTACAAATATGTCATTAGATTTTGGGGAAACTTCACATTAACACAATAAAATTAACAATATACGTTTATTGTTATCCGCTGCAAATTGAATAGGCTTACATTTGCCAAAGAAGAAAAATCTATTCGAATTTGTGTTAATGCAATGAGCAAACATAGTATGTAGAGTTGCCTATGTTAAGATAAATTCAAATATTTTACAAATATGTCATTAGATTAAATTATTTTTTAGGAAACTTCACATTAACATAATAAAATTAACAATATACGTATATTGTTATCCGCTGCAAATTGAATAGGGATACATTTGTCAAAGAAGAAAAATCTATTCGAACTTGTGTTAATGCAGTGAGCAAACATAGTATGTAGAGTTGCCTATGTTAAAATAAATCCAAATATTTGAATAATATGTCATTAGATCAAATTCTGGTTTGGAAAACTTTACATTAACACAATAAAAGTAAAAATATACGTTTATTATTACACACAACACATTTGAATAGGTATATATTTGCTAAACAAGAAAAATTTATTCAGATTTGACTAAATGTGAAGAGTGAACAATGTGGCTAGAGTTGCCTATGTTAAGATAAATTCAAATATTTTACAAATATGTCATTAGATTAAATTATTTTTTAGAAAACTTCACATTAACATAATAAAATTAACAATATACGTATATTGTTATACGTTGCAAATTGAATAGGGATACATTTGCTAAAGAAGAATAATCTATTCGAACTTGTGTTCATGCAATGAGCAAACATAGTATGTAGAGTTGCCTATGTTAAAATAAATCCAACTATTTGACAAATATGTCATTAGATCAAATTTCTCTCTTCCTTAATACAATAAAATAAAATTATACGTTCTTTGTCATTTAGTGTAAATCGAATTAACTTACAATTGCTAATTGCACTGTTCAACACTAAAACTAGCCAAACGATGAGATTTTTGGGATGATTATCTTCTAAATCCAATGATGTAAATTAGTTTATTGGCATGCTATAAAATTGCACATTTTTTCAGCAAATACGTTTTCTGGTGACTTGATTTATCGCGTTGGCATAAAATATTGTCATTGTTGTTAAAGGGATGACTGTGGGGGGATGAAAATTGGTGCAGAATTGATAGCGATTTGCTGAAACTTTGCAGTGCTTTACGTGTTGCTGCAATCTGTTATAATTATAACGAACTGTTCGTTTTCTGGTATTTTATCTGAAATTCAATTTTTCAGAACAATTGCAATGTATATTCGAAACAATCCGCGTTACAGTATAATCGGAATTGTTCTTTGCTGGTCGGAAACATCATCAACAATTGTTATAATGATTAATTCCTTGAAGACGTCAATTAGTCTGTCTGTAACTGTTTCGGACAGTTAAACCTTAATCCTTGCTGGAGTTTAACTATAAAATTGTTTTTGCTCTTTGGCCTTTTTCCAGCCAATGATTATTACCATTGCAGCATATAATTTGTCCCTCCTGATCGATTTTACGTAAGCGCCCAAGCGATCACGTAGCCCATTACCAAGAAACAATCGAAGTGCAGCAATGGCCGCCATGGCACCGTCATCAACATCTCCTCCACGCCGCGCGCCTTCATTATATTTAAGCCTTTATTACTCGGAAAGTCTTGCGCTCAAGTCGAGGCCGTGCATCGTTGTATCTTTTTACTTTGCTGCGTTGGTTTCATTTGCTGTGGTGCTTTTGTTGGTTGCCGTTGATGTCCGAGGCGGCCATTATAGTCGCCGTTATTAATATACAACGAATTATGGTATGGCATCGGGCGGTAATTTGCTTCGTCTTCCCGGCTGGCAGCAAATACCCGGCAGTTGTGCGTGGTGCGAGGCGAAAGCCATCATGAACCAATCATTTTATGTTTATGACAGCCGGAATGATGGCATTTGATAGAAAAACTGATGTAAATGGCTGATTTGCTGGATTAGTAATGAGCTGAAGCATGATCAGCAATAACAAAGCATGAATATACTGATTCATTCAGTGTATAATGAATAAATCATTTAAATACGATGTAATTTGGTTTTCATGCGAATGCGAAGAGCGAGCATGTACAATGGGTTGCCTAACAATAGAATAGTAAGCGTCGCATTATTTCAAATTAATTTTTTATTTTGATTCACTCAAAATGAATTATTGAACAAGCAAATAATATTACTGTTTTGAATAGGAATTAAAATTCATTGAGATCAATATAATTCCAGAAAAGTTTTAATATTAATTTGCAACATTCACAAATTTTGTGGCAAATTACTTATAAATTATAAAATAATTCTTTATATATAATACATTAAAGATCTAATTATGTATATAAGCATTATGCAAAAAAAAACCAATTAATATTCATTAAATATTTTTGAATTTAAAACTTGTAGTGTAAGTTGCCTACGTTACAATGCAACTAATTGAATAGAAAAAGTAAGAAAAATAAGTTAATAATTATTATAAAACAATTAAATTATATTTTATTTCAACGATATTTTAAGGAATTAATTAAAGCTAACCAATAAGTTTAATTAAAATTTGCAGAAAAAAAAAAGAACCAACTGAAATTGATAATTAGATTGAAATAAATTTCTACATCAGTAAATCATTGGTAATTTTGAATAAAACTTGCAATAAATAATAATAGCTTTAAGCAAAAAATACTACTTGAAAGTACATTATTTGTTACTATATTGATGTGTAATGTGTTGCCTACGTTTAACAAACTGTCATCTTTTGCTTACATCTCCTCACATCAGCTAACATTCTTTACTATCCGTTAATACTCCTTAATACCTCCTAATGTTGCTCAATTTGGTTATGTCTATACTTAAGTCACAACTCACCATTCTTCACCAAGCTGAGAAAAAACAATGAAAGCACCGCGTGATAGCAAGTGAAGCACACAGCGCAAGATGATTGTTATTGATGATTGTGGCATAGTGGACAGAGACAAAAAGGGGTTGTAACAGACAAGTAAGAAAAAAGCACTCCATGAGACTTTTCATAATGACATAGCAATGATCGTGGAATTAATATAATAACGGAGCGCGATTCGTTGGATAACAAATGATCAACACGCATCTGAAGTTGCTGAGCAAAAGTCACACTGGTTGTTCCCGCGTGATATAAGCACATGTAGTTCATATCTCAATCGAAGGTAGATGTGTTTGTGGTAACATCCAGTGTGGAATGACAACCAATATGCAATTATCCCCACAATTTCTTTGTCGTGGTTATCCAACCGGCGTCGTTTTGGTGCGTTTAGCATTTCCCTTGCTTCTTACGTGTGCTGTTGCCTTCGTACGCGTTGCTTTTTATTTTGTGTTTGACTACTTTTTCATTTGCCGCTCGATGATTGACCATCACGTAATGACGTTAATCTGGCGTTCAGCGCACTCGGCTCGAATTAGAAAAACAATTTCTTACGCTGTCGGGCAAAGTGGATTATTTGCTTTGGCTCGATATTGGCAGATACAACAAGCACCACAAATACAACAAGCAGAGGGTGTGGAGGCAATAGCAATACGTAACATGTATTGAGAAATGTTGTGATATTAATGATTATCTGCTTGGATTTTAACATGGAATCAATATATTTGTGCAAATTTGTTGAATTTGTTTTGTGAGATAATTAAATTTTTGTATCAAAATGGATTTTTATTGTTTATTGATTCCCTACTAGAAATGCTAACACATTTGCTGTCATCTATTGTATTAGTATTTATTGGAAAAATGTTGTCATTAATTACAATTTATTCGATCAATAAACAAGAAAGTTAGAGAGCATAACCTACATTTAAACATCAAATTTGAAAATGTGTCAAATAATTTCAAACTACTTTAGTAGGATGCTATCAATTTTAGTTTTGTTGAAATATATAATTTTAATGTTGAATAATATTTGTTTGTATTTTTTTGTTTATTAATTTACGTTCTTTAATAATTATGGTGCTTTTTATGTTTCAAATTAGGCAACACATCAAACAGGATAGAAAAAATATTTATTAATTATGATCTAAAATATATCATATGTTCAAGTTGATTTTACTTTTATCATTGGATATTATTGTATTGAGATGAATTTTTTTTTTGACACTATATTTGATTTTATATCTACATTTTCAACATGTTGCCTTCTTCAGCTACTCATCAGAATTTAGGCTTAAGTTTAGTAGCTGGTTTAGTACGAAGCAGCCGCGTTGGTGTCGTGGTCGTCGCAAGTCCGTCGGGAAATCCGCGAGGTCGCGCGATACCTCGCGACCTTTGCACTTCCGACGCGAGCGCCACAAAGCTACCAAGGTCTAATGGCTGCGAATCCTGGAAACTGTATGACAGTCGACACTCCACCACCGCACGAGCAACATCTAACGCAAGCTACTCAATTAATGGGATACTAACTACCGAAGAAGGCAAATTGGCGCAAACGTTTTTCTAACATTAAACATTCACTAAGTGTCAAAGTAAATTACTATCCGACATTTCGTAATCAAGATCAACATACACTTGATTGGATATTATAAATTAATTTCCCGTAATTTCCTGTTATACATTGTAAATATAATTAGCACGTGTCGAAATTACACCATACTCGCATTTCATCTGTCGCTCTGGACTTAATTTTTATAAAAATATCTCTTTATTTCCATGTTTTCTGTTACGCGCTGGATACCTCGAAGCCATATCATAATTGCACATAACACAACTTGTCTTAAGCCCGCTTAAGGTGTAGGCATTTGCTGGCACATTGCAATTTAAGTAAAGCCGTGAAAGTATCAAATTAACTTGTACATTTACACGCCAATCTGGTGGCACGAAAATTTCAGTGCGCTTGCCACGGTTAGTGTCAGTCAGTGGCTCGAGTTGGTAATGAGTGGAAAATAATGAAAATCCCGATTTTCATGGCGGTCTGTCCAAATGTCGGCAGATGAAAATGGGCAATAAGTAGTAAATAGTGTTGCTGAATTCGCGTGGGATAATTGAATACTTTTAGCCCATCACGGCCACAATTGTGACATTATTCACTTCCAGCACAGTAAATTCTCTATGCTATTTTCATTTAGTTTAAAAGGTTTTTATTAGCTGGAAATGGAAAGGTAGTCACTTGATGGTGGATTGTTTCAATCGACAGGTGCAGTTCATTAATAATAGATATTATGTATAATTGTAGCTTAGTTCATATTTTATGTCGCATGTTGGCAGTTGTGAGGAAGTTGGTGCAAGTGGAGGAGTTATTGACAGATTCATATTTCATTTGATGCTTGATTGGCACCTTGCTGTAGACGCACTAGTTGCAAATTGCAATTTGTACGAATAATATAAGAACGCTTTATTACAATATTTATAGTGTGCTCGAGCCAATGAGTGGTTTATACAGTGTGGAGGAATAAAACTCGTTTGTAATGTGACAGTAATTTAATGAGAGACAAGAATGATGACGAATGATAAAATGGCTATAATTACAATGAATATAAGTATTTAACCTTAAAATACATTAATTTTGTTTATAACTCATAGTTATTGTTAGTTGCAAATATTTGCTAATATTCTATGATTTTTTGTTTCTGAAGTAAAAGTATATAGTTAAGTCTACAAGTACATCAACTTTCATCTTTAAGAAATGCCATTAATTCATATGTAATTAATTTGTAATTTTTGGCAAAAATAAGTTTGGTTATTCTTCTGTAAGGTACTAAAATATTAATTGAATATCTCTAGAATTATTGGAGCTACATTTTTTTGAAAATTTCTTGTTACTTCCAAATATATCAGCATGATGCATGTGTTAACTTTGATTGTTCATAACAAGGATTAATTTTACTGGCAGAGTATTTTAATTTTGCAAATATTTGGTGTTGACTATTTTTCTGTAGGATACTAACAATGATGTTTAAACATCTGTCATAATTTTAAAGCTATAAATTTTTAAAATAAGTTTTTATTTTAAATATTTCACGAGATCCAATTCCTTTTACAATTTACTTGGTACTTTTTATAAGTACATTTCATGTTTATAACACACTTAACAACTCAATTGATTGTTTTACTTACAAGTTATTATCCCATATTGACTATAAGTTGTATATCATCAATTTGTTCTTGAAATGCCAAACATCCTGCCCATGGATTCTCACGCTTTTGTGTTCCACCGTTCTCTTTTCTGCACTTGCCATCTTTTTGCTTCACATCAACAATATTGTATACTGCATGCAACCATTCCTCCCATCTACCTGCCACATCCTAGTCCCAACATCCGCTGTCCCTCAAGTGTCGTGCGGAAGACACTCGTCCCCGAATTCTTACAAACAACACGCCATTTTAGCCAATTGCAGGTTGCGCTTGTGATTACACCCTGTGGGCCGCAATGCAGGTGTGGATGTGGGAGACAAAAAATTGTCGTCGAAAATTGACTTCAAATCGTGATCAAATCTGGCGGTCGCGGTCTAATAATAGCGTTTGCACTTCCTTCCCCCAAAAAAAAGGTTTACAATCTCAGCACCACAACAACAGAGTGATGATATTACTATCATCTTGCTGTAGGGATTGAGAAGGGAAAAACAAGTGTTTGTTTAATTCTTCAAGCGTGCAAGTTTGATCCTTGCAATTGACGATGGCTTGCGGTTTCATTTCCGTTCAAAAAATCCAAGAGTCATTTGAGGAAACAAAGATTTTTAACTTTATGTATATTTAATAATGACGAGTCCCAATTAAAAACACATGTTTAGTATTATCTAGATCCATTCTTAATTCTTTTGATCTTTGTGCGTTAGGAATAACGTGACTTATTGAAGGTTCAATAAAATCAGACAGATGATTATCTAATAACTCTCTATAAGTCTTTGACTATTATTATCATTTATGATCAATACACTTGGGATCTATATCTTGTCCGACTTAACTTGGCTGAGGAGTTGTAGGGGCTAGGTCTTACAACCTGAGCACCCTGGGTTCAATCCCCACAGCTCTAGAAAGATGCTTCTACTAACTTTGTATTGACAACGTCAAAATCCACCATCAATATTATTGATTGAAAGTGCAACTGAACAACTGAATATGTTTTCACATTGAAAAACTTCTCCTCACTTTACATCCGTTGTAGGTGGTCGATGGTCGCCACAAGCATCAATATACTGTCTAGACCTCCAGACACTGTCTCAACCATTGAGATTGCAAGACTACCTGACATAAAACAGCAAATCGTAATCGAAAAGGAAGTCATTCATACTTTTCGACAACTTGTTTCTTCCATCACACACTTGATTATATTTGGGGTCCGCTGATGCTTAAAGTGCAATTTTCTGCTCTGGAAATAAAAATGACAAGATTAGATGACTTGCACGGGTTGTAATAGAAGAGTCAATGAGTCAAGTGGTGAACAGGAGGTCGTAAAATAATGCCGACTGAAGAAGAAGAAAAAAGGGAGTTGAAAAGACCTACAAATTACTTTGCCGATGTATGTTTTTTCGGTGGTTATTTTAGACGATTTGCGCATTTTGGAAGCAGTTTAGCAAAGAGTGTAATTTATACTTCCTGTCTTACTCATTCTTTTGATACCCAGTTGGTTGAGGAGGTACTAGGAGGAAAGGTTTCTAGTGATTAATTTCCTTTTGCAATAAAAATTATAAAAGTGTACTTTGGATTTTTTTCTAAAAGTTGTTTAATTGTAATTAATATTAATTGTAATAGATGGAGCTACTTTATTTTATGCAGCTGCTTGAAGGAAATTCAGAAATTAATTACAACGAAAGTAATCAACAAACAATTTTTGGGTTTACAGTCAATTATTGTATTGGATGTAGACTTTTTGAAATAATAATATACTTGTTATGTTATTGTTTAGATTATTGTTCAAATGTAATTATTTCGTGTAATAAGATTTTATTGATTAACTTAATTTTATAATAAAAAATTCATATTTTAGAAATACCTACAGAAAGTACATATTATTTAAAGTTCAAATCCATAATATATTTACTGTACCTATGTAATTATTGCTGTAATTAATTAATTAAACAACCAATTTGCTTGTTTCTCAATAATTCCCGATGTAAGACAAAATATAAAAATTAATGACAACCAAACGAACCAAGCTAAAATACTCTGGTTTTCAGCAAATTATTGCATAACTAATAGACTTAACAAATAAAAATATAAATAGTTATTAACTTTAATTGTTTATATTCAATTTCTTAATTAAAATTAATCAACAAATTCATTTTCCTGTTTATCTCTTTCAATATCAGTAACTTATTATAATATCTTTTCCTCTTCGTTTAGTTGTTTTCCCACCCTACAGTGGGAGTTAACCCTACACATTTGATCCAGTTGTGATAAGCCCATATTCATCATTCCTTAATCACACTCTCAGCTCTTTTACAAAGTTTGCTATATTTCATCATCCTCCATTTAGTCACACTGTTTGCCTCATGCTGTCGTTGTTGTTGGATCCTGTTGATGTTTGCATGAAATTAAATATCCGTGAGCCTCCTGCGTCCCTTCCTTTCCAGGCGCATGCCAATGACACGAGCCAGAGCCACGATCCTAATCATCAGGGATCAATTAAATTTCAATAGGGCTCACACACCGCACAAGTGCATTGCACATAACCATCACTCCCATATGCACATTAAGTGTCAGCCTCACTCCCTCGAACCTCTCTGGTGCAGCACTGGCTCGCGCGGCTATATGTCAGGGGTTAAATTGAGATGAACCTGATGGAGATGACTAGATAACATTACAATTCAATTCTATTACGTTATAATGCAGTGTGTTGCTGGTTGGATGGAAGAGGGCTGCGTTGCTGCGAGTTTATTATTCAGTTATTGTTGCAGTGCGCAGTAGCATTCTGCAGAGGGTGGCATAGTTACTCAAGTGTGACCTTGACGTTTTGCTTGGCTTTTTTCATCCGGACACGCACTGCTACCTTTTGATGCCGGGTGTGATTGTGAGCAAAAAGGGCAGCAGTCGTATTTATTACGAATTCATGCCTTGTGCAAGCCGAAAATGTACTTGACATATTAAATGGCAATCGGATTAAAAGTGATTGATGTTGGGTTGTTTTTGGAAAGTCACAGCACAACTAAGACAACTAACACTCAAATGCTGCTTGCAGTTTGTTGATGAAATTACTAGAAACATTAAATCATTTTTTCTTCTTTTGTTTGATGTTCGTAAGTAATTGTTGTATACTACTTGTGGCGCCATCTTGCGCCAGTCACAAATTACTTATGTTAATTGACTGGAAGTAAGTATCAAAACTAGAATTCGTATTTTTCAACAGCACAGTCTGCAATTGTTTATGAAATTCCATTCTACTACTACAATCAAAAACCTATTGTTTGTTTAATGATGGTTTAAGTAAAGATTTCTTTTGTTGAACTACTTAGGTCAAGTTTAATACTTTTTAGAGAAAATAATGAAAACAACTAACGTTACTTAAGTCACTTTTAATCTGACTTAAGTCATTTACAACAAAATAATCATTTACAATAAAATTTGATTTATGTTAATTTTGGTTTTTGATTTGAGTAACATTTTATTTTTGTCGATTTGTATATTTCTGTCTCTTACTTAAGTCATATTTTAAAGGAATTGATAGGTTTCCTAGCATAGCATAGCATTAAAATTACTTAAGTCACTTTTGACATGAGTTAAGTTACTTACAACAGAATACTATATAAAAGAATAAAATTACAAATGCCATATTCTAATTTTCGTTTAAATTTAATTTAAGTCAATTTTTGTTTCCGACTTAAGAAAATTGTTATATAACATATTCAGACTTAAGTCATATTTGGTTTGTGTTGATTGTCTTTTTGACTGTAATAAATTTAATTATCACAATGGATCACTTCCCAGACAATTACTTCCCAATTTTCGCACTACCCACAAACCGTTTGAGGGTGCGCATCATCCCCTCAGTGCGCGCGCTGTTATAAACGGCTTGTCGTTTCGCGTTGCACTCATAACAGGCAGCCCGACCCCGGTCGGAGGGATAAAGGGCGCAAGCCAACAAAGAGATAAATAATTATCCGGCACGCGCGGCGCACATACCGCCGCCGCTTTGTAAAATCGGAAGCGCATAAACCAGGCTAATCCAATTACTGTCGCGGGTATAAATACGCCTCGTGCATGCGGAGCGCAATCAACATTACCATCAGCATGAGCATGAGCTGCAATTAGCTGCAATATTGCAGAATGTGCAATAAGAAGTGCATTTTATTTTGTGTATATAAATCTATAACAGAAAGGTAGGTGGAACGATCAAAGAAATGTTAAAAACATGAAATGGAAAAGAAGGAAATTAATATTTATTTAGATTTGTGAAGGTGGCTGAGATGAATGGAAGCGCGGCAACCAAACACACAGTGTAGAGTCAACTGTTGTTGTTGCTCTTTGTGGAAGTAGTAGTGATAAGACGAAGAGAAACGATCGTGGGTCGAAGACATGCGAAGACTCGTGATACCGAGGGGGACTGGCGACAAATTCTGGAAACTGTATGACAGTCGACACTCAGCCACCGAATGAACAACATGCCACTGACTCTTTCTTCACAGTGAAACAAAGTAACCCAAACTTGTAATATGCTAACAAACAAATATTCTAATCAAATTTACCACTTATTGTCGCTTATGACTAATGACATTCCCGCTTTTAGCATTACAACCACCCCTCATAATACCAACATTTAACATTATTTTCACGCCAATTAAATCTATTCCCAACCTTGAAATGTTTCCACTTCTTGCTCTTTTATCTTCTTCAATTTCTTAGCATTTTTTATTATGAATTGCAATTCCCTTCCAACACAAGACCACCATCCCTCTTGTTGTTCTATTTCGACTGCTGTTTCCATGCATAGACATAGATTATTGATGCGTTTTGCCAACGCGGT
>JAODGC010000012.1:2809765-2831552 GCA_027574925.1 Ecitoglossa quadriceps | reverse complement strand
TATCTTTTATATTTAATTTATAAAAAAAATAACCAATTAACTTGATTATGAAAAAAAATGCTTTGTCTGTATATCATTGATAGGCTTGACTTTACTATATTTATTACAGTTTTAAGATAATTAATTTAATAAATTATTTCTTTTATTAGTGATTATGAAATACGAATGTGACAATATAATTTTTGAAAGGCAACCAACTACAAAAAACAATGTTTTGTTGATTCTGCATATACAGTATAAGTCAAAAAAGTGTAATAAGATAATGGAAAGATTGCAGGATATGCTGGTTCAAATATACTTACATCAAATATACTTAAAGATTACTTAAAGAATTGTTGATCAATAATATTATCAAATATCTTAATAATAATTCCATATAACCCTCATATTTCTTGGATAACAAATGTCGTACATTTTATCTTAGAATATTTTCAAAGCAATATTAAAATAGTTTTTCATAGTTATCACAAGAAATCAACAATTTGTAACTGTCACATACACCTTGAACCTAAACGATGTTCGTCACTCACTGCAACTCAAAGCAATCGTTTTTCTATTACATAATATACCAGCTATTAGTTTATCCCTACAATCGATCAACCCCCCTCGTGATGTAAGCAAGTATCAACCGCATGCTCATATTTTAAACTTCTTTCAGTTTTATCTCACGCTGCGGTGTCTGCATAAATGATTTTTATTCTCGAGGATGGTAATCGATCGTTGATATATTAGTTTTCAATTTCACGCTGTTTAATCATAGCGCATGCAATATACATCCGCGTATCGTCTAAAAATCGCTTCTGGGGTAGCGAATATCACAATTTCAACCTGGTGCGCTTGGGTCTGTAGAGAGGAAATTTAAACTTCAATGCAGAATGATTGATGAATGAATTATACTGATTATATTTTATTTTCCCTGGTTAAAAATACAAAAGGAATTGGCCTCAATGTCAATTTGGTTTAATATCATTGTATTGGCAAAAACCTGATTCATTTCAAAAGTCGAATTTTTGTTTTGAAATTAAGTGAATAGACGTTTTCTGGATCCAAAATTTTTGATTATATTTAGATATTGTATGGTAACCTACGCTTTAGATTTCTCATAGGTAACATTCCGCAAAAGTAAAAATGTATTCCAACGGTTGAGTTTTGCACAGGTAGAAAATTTCAATTGGAATACAAAGTGGGCATTCAATTGAATATTCAATTTGATGGCGTTTGTTGCGGCGGAGTCCATATTGTACCAAATGCTTTCTTTCCCAAAGGAAATTTTGTTTTCGACCAGATAGTTTTATTTGTAACCATATAAAATCCAACATTGAAGTATAAACCACCAAATGTCAGGTGGTTATATTACCTTATACATAACCATAAATACTAAATTTCAACCAACTATGTCCTAACCATTTCCATTATTGCAACAGTAATAATGCAGCGAAATTAATTTGAAAATAAACTTGTTACAAGTGCCAGACGCAATGCAAACCGTCTCTCACTCCTCATGTGTTGCTGAGTCTATATTTAAAACTAATTACAGTTTTAAATATACTTACATGTAATGAAGACCCTTTGCAGAGTCAACCCTTTGTTTACAAGTTTGCATTATATTCTCGGATATTTAACGATTCTGTAATTAATTTAATCCATGTGCACGAATTAATATACTGCCACCAGCTTAAATTGCATCGGCAGTTGGAAATTAATTTCATAATTGGCTATGCAAGATGCAATCTACCGGATTGTGAATGGGAGATTGTAGAATAGCACTTAGTTACGCAGTTGCATTAGGAAATACCGGAATGTGAATCAAACTCGGCGTGTTATGGATAGACAGCATCCGGTCAAGTGTCTGTTGCTATTGCTGGAACTTTGCGTTTGAGTTGCAAGTGCGGAAATTGTAACTGACGTGAAATATTGAATGTCATTCATATTTCCAGATAATTTTATTTTCTGATTTCTAAGATAATTCTTTCATATTATTCATTATTAGACATATCAAAAAATTATAAAAGAGGCACACCTATGTTTCCGTTCTAAATCAACATATCCTTGTGTATTTCCATTTGTTGATGCGTGTCACATATGGGGAGTTGGCAAGTAACAAGCTAATAAAATTGTCTAATTAAAATTTAGTTACACTTAAATAAATTATACACGCCTAGGCTTTTATATCGTATGTATTAAATTAATGTATCAATGTAAAATACTATTAGCATGCAATTCGAACATATTCGGTATTTTTCGTGAAGTTGGCATCAGTTCCGAGAATACCAATGGCACTTGACCAATAATTAATTGTATGGAACTTTAGTTTAAAAAAAAGTTTACTTTTCGCAAATTTTCTTCTTCATAAACCTCCTGCAGGCTAAACTGCACATAATAGGTAAATTTCTAAAGTGCACCTGTCAATCAATACATAACCTTTGAACAATCCCTAACCTTACACATCATTTTTAATTAATAAGCAAACGTTCTTGTTTCTCATGATAAGAATTAATCAAAATTGATGATATCGTCTGAAGAACAAAGAGTGTTTTATGAAAAATCAAACGTTAATTATCAATTGAATCTAAAGCAAGATGATACTTTTAAAAGTCGAAACTTTTCAAGCAAAAACTTTGAATAAAATTCCAGGAATTGCTTCTCTCTACAGCAATGCCGTCGGCAACTCAGAAGAGAAAAGCTCTTAATACTTTGCCAATTCCTGTTTAAAATTTGCGACTCTTAAACTTTTTCGCATCTCAAACATCGGATAAAAAAGAAATGTAGAAAAGGAGCAAAGTAATTTAAGGAAATTATACATTAACAACACTTAGAAAATAACCATTTGTTAGACATACACTTGCACCGCAACGTATAGTTTGTTTAATAATTAATTGTTACCTATTAAAGTTTACTGGAGTGTTGTTTCATACACTATTATTTTGAAATTTTTGTTGGAGCAAAGTTGTAATTATTTCTTTAATTGTAACTCTGCTATTATTAACTTAATATAGTTGTTTCTAGGAAGAAATATAATTTTTGTTTGATTTGATGTTCAATAAAAAGTTAGTACCCTTTGCTATTGATAACATTTGTCAATGAGCGCTTGACAATATGTACTTTAAAACAATCACGCTGCACAAATGTAACGATTGTTGTATCAATCCGAAGAGAGATAAGGAAGGAGCAAAGGACGCAAAGATGTCATTATAAATCAATAATCTCGTAGACTTGTAAAGTGAGTGAAGTAAATCAATCTGAAAACACAACGATAAAATCAATTAAATCTGCCATTTGACACTACAAGTGACAATCAACTATAGCAATTATTATTGTGTAGTGTAGTTAATTGAAGCAATTTGTTTTTTTATAGGCGATAATTGCTTTAACCTTATCGGTTCTGATGTGTGATGGTTTTATTGTGCACTTCCTTCGTTCACACTATCAATCATTTGATTGTTTTATATTTTATGGAATTCAAATCAACTATAGTTAGTTAGTAGACTGTTATTAATTATATTGAAGTGCAGTCTTATATAAATTGGTACATGTTATAACAATCATGAATTCTTATAACAATTGGGTAAGAGGTGCAAACTTAATAGGAAATTAATATTTCATTTGTCCTATTCCAAAACAAATACGAACACTGTTGCACAATACAATACAACACAATATTGAAAAAAATAATTCACAAAATATATTTGAAATTATAAAAAAGCAACTAGTCTAATTATAGATTTATAAAACAACCTATAATTTACAACATTCATTGAACATGAATATTAATTTTTGACAAAAAAACCATTAAACTATGCTAGATTCAAACCTAACCTAACTTGTGCGGATCACATTGTCATCTCTTCCATTCAAATTTAGCCTACACCTGGAACTAATGGATTGAATTGAGATAAACTTGAATAAATATATTGAGATCTGCGTGTTCTTCACAAGAGAGTAAAATACTTACGACTATCTTAAACTGAATTAATAACAATTAAGAAATATTTTCTTTGCATGAACGCATACTTCTTGCATTTTAGTATTTAGAGAACATTCTAGATGTTTAAATCAAATTATGAATGTTATCATTAATATCCTGCAGCGTGCAGTATACTACCATAAGGTGGCGGTTGGCGTGTTCCGCCACCGCGTTTCGGTTTCGTTCTTCCGTCGTATAACGTGCGGCGAGGAAATTACGGCGGCGCGCGTGCAGTTGCTGAAGCGCGCCCCGCACCAGTTTGTATTCGACGGCGGTGGGAGCCGGTCTGCGCCGTTGCTGCTCGTTCTTCGCAACGCGTAGCTCGTACGACTTTAGAGACCAATACGGCTCATCCTGTTTGGTTAAGCTCATACGATAAACTTGATTATAAAACATTTGTTCTTCCCAACGGTTTGTTTGTTATTGCGACGCTATGCTTTTTGATTTGAAAGAAACTTGATTTGCGACGAGATTGGATTCCTACAGGATTCGCATGTGTCCAACAGTGGTCCAGCGATTGTTTTTCCTGCTGGATGGCAGAAGGGAACTCGTTATAAAAGTGCAGTGATGCGTTAATGTGCTTCAAATGTTATAGCGCTTTTCGGATTATTCTGCAACATTAAGGTGAGCTTCATATTTTTCCTGTCGGCCAAAAAGAAAAGAAAATGTTAGGAATTTTTCAAACTATGCCCAGCAAGCAGGTACAATAGCAAGAACCGAATGGCGTAAGAAGAGAAATAAAAACGTTTTATATCATTTTAATTAAATGTCAAGTCCTTGTGCTCGTTTGGTACAGAAGGGAAAAACACTGCGCGAGCCCAAACGAACTTCTACTGTTATAACGGTGGCGGTGACGACGTGTTAGTAGCGTTGGCGGAGCGACGAAGGTGCAGAATGGAAATTTCGATTTTTCACCTACCGCCCATGGTCGTTCTCGCCCTCGCGCCATCGCGACTCCACACACAATCATCAGTTGCCGCTCACCTTATGCGAGTAGTCATTTCCTTGGAAAAGTCCACATAAAATGCACAACCTCTATGCGAGGGTTTCCCTGCGCGCTCTCTTCTATTTTTCTTTGTTATTTTCATATAATTAAGTTACCGTTTGGAGCCTTTCGAGTGGCTTGAAAAGTCTATAAATATAACATTGTCAATCAGTCGAAAACAAAGTTTGCAATATTCTTGAACAACTCAATCCAATTCACACGGCACAAAAACAAATTGATAATACAACATTTGGAAACGCGCCAATGTTTATTAGCAGTAGGATTTGGAAGTGACCCAAAAATTATAAAATGGATGCATTAAATTAATAACTATTATTGATTCGATGTGATCTGCGAATGGTAAAACCGGATACAAATTGAGCAGTGTGGGGGTTTTGATTAAATTATGGCGACAGCAACTAGGCACACAATCAATGGCGTCCAACTCATTTTCATCTCGGATGCCAAGTTGCAAATTGAAAATTAACCAATCCGCACACCCGCTTCAATCCGTACCTTACACTATAGCGCTGGTTATTTCAGAATGGTAATAATGAATATGAAATGAAATTGTCATTGCACTATTTGCTGGATATTGTACTTAGCCCAAATTGAATATTGAATCATTTTGATTTTATCATGTACTGATAAAATACTGAATGTTTTACAAAATAATATAGGCTTCAAATACAAACCATAATTCGTATTTAAAATTAGTACACCCAATATCTTATCTTTGAGGTTAGAAGCCATTTAATTTTTTTCAAAGATTAAAAAAGTAGAAAGATTCTAGATATGGTTTGTTAACATGTATAACCTATTTTACCCAATAAATTGGAAAACCTAGCAACTATCATTAACATACAGGTGTTTAAAAAGATCAATTCAGAACCTGTGTTTGCAAGAACTAAAATATTATATTTACCATTGATTTCTTATTTTGCCTGTCATTATAGATCATGCTAGGATACATTACGCTGCAATTGAAAACGTAATTTGAAAATATGAGCAGCGGATTACTCACAAGTTACTCGCAGTGTATTATATTCATATTATTCTTCGTTTTGTGACCGGCTCGTTCATCGTTTTTTGTGAAATACGTGTGCGCAATTGTGGGGTCTCAAATGCGTGATAAATCCTTATAAAAATCCAATAAATTACTTTTCCATACGCGCAAAATTTACACGCGAACACTGTATACAGCGGAACATGAAATTGTTTTTCAACAAGAGGACAGCATTTTATGAGGCTCAGCAACATGATTTATTCGCATTATTCGGATTCCTTTTTTAAAGATGTTATTGCATATGGAGGGCTTTTAAAAGTACGGATATCGCATTTCAACTACAATACAACTTTCATGAATGTAATTTTAGTAATATAATAGCAATACAAAGTAGGAATGCATACAATCTTCTTGAATAAGGTAGCAGATGGATATCCACATTTTTGAGATCGTCGTCAACGTAACTCGTTACGTCAAGCGTAATTTTGCAAACATGGAATTTTAAATATGCATGCAGACGTGCCGGAAGCCGGAAGAGGACTGCGCACACCTTTGCTGCACCACCTGCAATCTAACAAATCAAATATGTCCTAGCTGAAGCAAAATATTGTTACCAATTGGACAAAATCCAAAATTTGATATATCCGAAAATGCTAGGTTCCTGCGATGCGTTCATAAGCATGATGATTGCCAGGGAGAGGGACTATTCCACCTTAATTTCTGTTAACAATCATGCTCGAATAGATGGCATAACAATGAAACATATCCTCGTAAAATATGGAATGCTTTGTTTTACACACAAAGATTTAATTATGAAAATTCCGAAACGGCGGCGCACGTATATTTTCACCCCTTTTATAGTAGACGTTGGCGGCGGCAGGCGCCAGTGAGGCGGCCGAAAACCAGTGGCTTGCGTGTGCCAGCCCTTCTGTTTCTTCGTTAATATCCGACCGCGGTGTCTATATATGTCTGCATAGTTGGGTACACATAACAAAAATAAATACGAATATAAGAGGTGTACGGAGAGCAGGCGTTAACGCAGCGTAAATATGTTGTTTCGACAGGGTGATAACGAAATGTGGATAACATCAAGATAAAACCGCAAAATGTTCATGTCAATTCAGTGCAACACTGGAAAATTAATGAATAAGCGAATTGATGCTTTTTAACTTTATATATCTACGATGTTCGCTCCCTTTGTATAATTTTCTGGTACATGTTTGCATAACATTGTGGCCACATGAGCATCACGCACACGTCCAGTGCTCACGCACGAAGAGGTAAATTTTTGGGGTGCTCGAGAAAAGTCCGAATTTCTACATATAAAATACACCAAGTACGCGCCATATGTACCAGCTAGCAAACACAAAATGAACGAATTTAATATTAATATGCATGTTGAAGTTGACGCTTTGTGAGCTTAATGCAAGTGCGACATGGACATGTGTATACTTTAACTCTTTACGCTTTTTGCGCCAATGCATACGTTGCGGAAAGTGAAGCAAAAATTTCATATAAAGTATGCAAATATTTTTCAACATGTCTCGTTGGGTCCCACAAAGAGAATTAAAAATGAGCAACAATACCGTGCAATGCTTCGTATTTCTTTGTAATATTTACAAAGTGTTTGATACATTTACACAACAGCGCCGGGCATTGCTATGACAAATAACGAAAAATAATGTGCGGTTAATAGCCGATGTGAGGAATGCTCCTCATGTGCGTTCAATATTGACTTAATGATAGTTTACGCATTTTGTTGCCATGATTGAGAATATTAATATGGGTATATTCGATTGATAACTGCGATTACTGACTCAAGACGTGCGGTTAATGGAACGATTACGGGTTGTCATGAACAAACATTCCTATTTGTTTTGAGGCACCTATGAGAATAATTCAGAGCAATTTCTGCTATCCATTAGTCTTTAATTTCAAAAGTAAAACAGCACCTGTTGACAATAAATGCAGAAATTCTGCTAGCAAAAGCTGCTACTAATTTCCCATCAACATACCATCTTTTAAAGCCTATAATAAATGCCAGGATGGTCGTACTGACACCCTCTATTTCAAACGCCGTCTTCTGCAATTCATATTCCTACTTATTACCTTCACAATTTCTATCTATTAATAAATTTATTAATAACTGGTCGTAACTGCAGACACGCTATGTGCACCTCCAGTTATTAACAAAGCATAAACAAGCCAGTCGTTTAGACTTAGGCAATTGCACACCATTTAGTCCATGTCATACTCTTCATCTCGTGTCAAGTCTGCTTTTATCTTTTTTATTGTTCTGCTTAGTGGTAATGGTGGTAGTGTCGGCTTTTGTACATTAATTTATGTTTTATTTGCTTGCTGCGTTTAAAATTATCCACACATGTTTGTTTCACAACGATGGACATATTCTACTCTCTGCATGCCGGTCATTTACATTCACTCGCAGTAATTTAATTAATAATGAAAGATAAGATGAACAATAAAAATCAATTACTTATCTGGCTGGAATGTGTAGTAATTGTATTATCAGGTTCTGTTACTATGGACAGAAGAGCAAATAATTTATTATGGGCAATGTTAAAGAATGAAAATGTGTAGACAAAGTTTAACTGTTAAATTGCTTTCTTCCTGTTAACTTTTCTCGCAGACTGTATTTTCTGGGAGCTGAGTGCGTCATCCGCAATTATTATCCATGATTAGTAAGTTCGCAAACTGAATCATCCTGATGGCAAGAACACAACTGAATGCATAATGCATATTTCAGCAAATAATTTAATACAGAAAATTACGAATTTGGATTGTTCCCAATCCAGTAACAATTTCAACTCTGGGACAAATTGAATGTAAGTGCAGAAGGCTATTAAAACATCTTATTCCGTTTCATATTATCAATTCATAATCTTAGTGCCACCTATAGTGACGTCTACTTTATTTCCAACTGAGGTTCTGAGGTTCTTTCCATCATAACAGTATACCAACAACAGAGGAAAATACTTAACATTTGAAATCTGGCCGATTTAGATATATGAATCTCAAGAAAAACATTTGGCAATTTGTTGGACATTGCATCTTAGAAAGATGTTACTTTATATTGGTTTTTATATTTTTTTTTACACGAGGAACCCTCCCTCGAGTAGCAGCTAGATAATAATCCTGGAAATTTCTGCACTCTGCATGATCTTTACTATCTCATGATCTGAATTGGCACAAGGGCAACCAGGTTGAGCCGATTCCCACTTCGTGCCTGCACTGATAAAAGAAACTAGTCACGTTTTTTTCATGGTTTTTATGTACAACCCCGCTTGTTGTTCGTCGTAATCTTCCGCACGGACCAGACCACACACAATGCCCTATTGATCACGGTGGTGTGCGTACGATGTGCCCCCATCTCTAATATAGTTACTAATGTACTTACACGAAGAGGAGGGCATCCGGCAATGTGGTGCGTCGCGCGAACGAATGGACCGAAAGTCGCGCCGAGCGAAGCGTGGGCATGAATATTTATCACTTCGGCACTCCACTTTTGCACTCATGGATTTACTTCGTGCCCGCGCGCAGCGAGTACCATTCTCAAGGCAAGGAAAAAACGGGGGATATTCCGCCTTTACTGATGCGTTGCCATGCTTTGCATTTACTTCGCGATGATACTTGTTCTGCATCTTAAATCCGGCAATGCAATGAGCTTACAACGGGTCTTGATTTTCATCTTCTCCTTCTTCGACACTTTAAACCAATATCTCTGGTATTCTACTATAATCTAATACGTGGTAGTTTCATACTGCTTTTGCTTTACTGGAACTACAAACAACTCATTAAACGAAGTGTAAGCTAAGATTGGATTTCAAATGGTACTGATGTGTAATAAACGTTATTTTACGCCTTACGTTGTGGATATACAAGCAAATAGTTTGATTTCTTAATGCATTATTGAGCTTTATTTTCAAAACCCAATTAGTATTCTTAAAACTTTTTGATGCCACTAATTCTATTCTTGGTTTTTATTGAACACAACGAGAGTATCAAAATATTTATTTCAGTGTGGGGCCAATGTTGTAAATGCATTTGGGAATTATGATGGAAAAGGTGTTTGCAAAGAGAAGTTAAATAATGCGTGCATCTTTTGAAAAGATTATAGATTTGCTTTTTACGAAGTTTTGAATTTATTGATTTGCGTTGTCTGTTTTATTTATATAGCTATTAATCCATTTATACCCAACTGGTTGAGTATGTTGAGTTTCCCATTTTGTTAAAATATTCATAAATTATTAATGTTAATGTTTAATTTCAATAAAAATTTAAAGCTGATGGTTTTATTATTAACTTTCAAATGCATACCTCTTGTATTGTAACGCTATTGATCAATGATTGATATACTTCAGTAAAGCTCAGGAACGATTACACTACAGCAAATGACAGCTTACGATTGTGTATGCGTTTATTTAATCATATTATAAACGCCAAGATAATTTACAACCGTCGACAGCCGTCCAAAGCACAAATGAGAATTTAATGATTTGTATAAAAGGCGCGCTTGACTCGCGTTCGCTTAAATTGATTCCTTTTTGTGTCTCGCTGGAGCAGTTATGTTTTTGCGGCTGCCGGAACAACATGCAAAGAGTGATAACGGCAATGAATGCATTATGAACTAAAACAAAGCGAGTTCATTGTCGGAAATACGCTCGTAACTTTTAACTGACACAGCAATCATCTGAAAGGCACTCGCATTTGTACACTTTTCATGGAGGACAAAAACTTCCGAGCTGCCATTATGACGAGGTAGAGTAATTTCAAAGCGTTGCATAAAAAGTGGTTATTAATATGTGCTTAGTCCGGTATCAACAGGCCACCACCTCCACAAGGTGGAATATCAGGTCTAGACTAAAAGTTGCATTTGTTAATCAACGTCGCAGACATTCAGTTTATGCAGTCATTAAATTTTCTTTGTTGACGGCACAACAAGTGTGGAAAATGAGACACGCGAGTGAGATATGGCCGAGATAATGCTTTCCTATGGGAGCGCACCAGAGTTCAGCACATGCCATCATGTTGTCTGCGGGAATTGAAATAGGCTGACATCATTTGCATTTTTAATTGTGATTGTGTGTGTAATGGCATATAGCATGTGCGTGCCGCTAGTGTTATGTCTCTATACTAGTTGACTATTCCGGACTTTTTCTCGCTTCACTGCAGGAAACTTTTTTTCCAACTCAATAAAGAGTCAGTAATTAGTGCGTGGGCTGATTGGAGACTTTAAATTACACGCGAGCGTGTTTTCCATATGAGCCGAGAGGGAAAAACTTGGTGTTTGTATTTAAATGTGGAAATGATTAGAGTAATGGCTTTGTGATTAAAAAACGACTAACGACAATTGAAAATAAAAGGGGCTGAAAACCAGCAACTCCTGGTGTGTGTTGCATAAATTGTGAAATTAAAAAGCAACTATCTCACATGCGATAGAAGTAGAAGCAAAACATCGATAAGTAATTCCCATTTGATGGTTCACTTAACATGCGAGTATCATCCACGAAAGTATGCGAGCTAAAATTGATAAAGAAATAGATCCAGCTACGATTAATAATGTATCTTACATCTTAACTTTATCTAACTTTTCCATCTAGCTTCGTTATCCGCCTATCATTTCATCTGCCGTAAACGTATTATTTGATGTTGATTATGCATATGCCCAGTCGAGGCTCAACATCGTGCGAGGGATTCAACATTAATTAGCATTAACCTACGAGCTTAACTTCCTATAGGTGCGCCACGATGCACGAATAAAGTTAGAGTAAAACAACATATTAATTAGCGAACATGAGCAAAGCGCCTACCTTCACTGTGCAAACATTTTTATATAAGTTGCGTGTGTATATCAATGACCAGCGACCGACCACACATGAGCTTTTTAAGCATAATTTTCTTATACCGAAGCAAGCTTTCAAGCGCATATTGTAAAAGTGTAATGAAAATTATCACTTTGGTCATTTTTAGGACTTGATTTCCGATTAAATGTTTCAATATTTTACACTACTAAAACTGGTGAAATTTGTGCTACAGACAAACTCCATGCACTGCTTATTTGTCAAGTTGACACAATGAAAACACACAAAATGATTTTACCTAAACAACAACACACTGATTCATCTATTTATTACGAATCTTTAGTCATTTGTCTTCAACATATTCCATGGTGCTTGAAATAAAACACCTCATCAGCACACATTATCTGCTAAAAGTATATTGATTTACAAAAATATTGGAACAAAAGAATATAGGATTTATAAAATACTCTGAACAGATTGGCAACTTGGCAGTGGTGTCAATGATGTCGGGTCCAATTTCATTGAGTGATCATTACTAAGCCATTTGAAAAGAAGCGACAAGAAATGGGAGAAAATTGCAAATCTTTGCTGGCTTGTGCTAATGCTTTATATCTGCGTAGAAAGGAAAATAATAACATGACGTCAGGATTATGATAAAGAGTTTGATTTAGGCCAAATGTTGATATTAATATCTAGTAAATATCTCCGAAGCATTCGATAATAAAGGAGGAGGACTTGGAAAGAGATGGTCTAATTTATAATTCCAATAGATCAATTTTGAACTGAAAAACCAACTCGTTTAGTGTCATTCTTGCAATCGGAAAGGACATGTATTTATCGAACTGATACCATCTTTGATGGAAGATAATACAAAGATTAGATTTCTGTGATTGGGTATGGGACTTTATTTTCCAAGTGTTGTGTTTCTGTTTTAATTTTAATCCAAGCTACATTTGCATTGAATAGAATACAGATTTGTATCGTGTTTACTAGTGACTGAATTCTCATTGGCCTACTTTTTGTGTGTTTATCTACCATATTACGCCATACAATTGTTTCCATCACTGCACATTTTCTATGTTTTGCTTCTTCCGGATTATGCAATTTGAATTTCAATTAGATATAGTCACCGACCCTTCTTAGTGTTTGCTTTCACAATATACTTATAGCGGATTTGGTAGACCATATTTCAACATTCCGAATCAATATATCCGGCACATGGGGTTTTGCTGGAATGTTATAAAATAAAAAGTTTTCGTTACAACCCTGCAACGCCCGCTGGTTCGGATGGTACGACCTCACCTCCTACTTAGCCTATCCTAATATGTGAATGCAAAATTGGTCGAACTCGTGAACATTCCCTTGAAATTGTAAGATTTATGTTCGCGCAATGCATAGAGAAAGTGAAACGAATAAATAATAAAAAAAGTGCCTGCCTTGTTTTGTCGTCTTCTATTCCTTTTTCTTTGCTGTGACATGTTTTATTTATTTCTTTTATTCTACCCCACTGAAATGTTATCGTTAGTTTATTTTGCTTTTTGCCAAACCACACCCTCTCTTGATCTACGTTCCCTTTTTGCATGAATCTGTATAAATCCATGTATGGCTTTCCATCTTTCTTGCAGCCCTTAAAGCTGTGTTCCATTGAATCAGTGATAGGATGTAGTATTCCAATTTGACAGAATTTGTGTCAAAAAGACTTCCATATCAGCAGGGTATTGCTATTTTATGATGGGTAGTATAAACCATCTCATTGATTTAACAAATCCTGGAACACATTTGACTTTCTAGCGCCTTAAACCCGTTTAGAGTTAATCGGAATAAAGCCGATTTAGGGTTTAACTTGAACATGTATTTGGCAATCAGTTGAATTCTAAATGCGACATGAAATAGAGGCTGTCGATAGTCGAATGCGAGGGACATTGCGATCACATATATATGTCTATGTGTTATGTGCTTGTTCATATAGGGGTTGATACAAATCAATAGGATTTATGATCCTATCACATTTACATCATGGTGCTAATCGGAGTAATTTACTTTATACCCGCGGTGTTTCACAATTTATCGAATTATTTGTTTGAAATTTTGATGGATTACTTTTGTTTTAAATGTTTATTTAACCAATCTTATTACTCATATATTTTAACACAAAATACAATTTAGACAGATCAAAGATAACACTGTTTATGGTTGTTAGTAAATTTATAGAAATCTGTAAACGTTATAAAAGCACTGAAAAATTAATTTCTAACGGACAAGCAAAGAATTAATTGCGTTACTTCTTGTCAACAATTGTAACACCATGCAATTTTATTTTAGTAAGAGAAAATCCGACCAAATTTTGAGTAAATATAATAGTGTTAATTGCTTATATTTTACTGAAAATTTAATATGGTTCAAATAAGTCCACCTTTTTTTAAATTTGTGTAAAATCTAGAAATGCTGCCAATAAAACTGTAATCCCAAAGAGTGAAAAAGGAAAATGTTACTTTTATTTTTTGTTTTGGGTGAAAATCATCACGAACAGTATGATGCCTTCTGGTAAGAATGGAGAGCATCAACTTATCAAGTCATTATTATCGGCCGTAAATAAAAGGAGTGACTTACATCTCAAAACATCAAATAGAGTCCAGTAGTTTTTACATGAATTACGAGTATAACAAAAGATAATTCCATCGGGTTTATTTTTCAGAGAATAAACATTTTTGTATTTAACATATAAAGGTATCTGATATACTAAAGCTTGCGTATAAAAAAGATATTAGTACACTTCATGGTTGCCTACCCGCTATAATCTACGGGTAATGCAACGGGAAGATTTGAATTATCGGAAATAAACAGTGACTACGGGTAGCTATGGGAGAATGTATTTTGAAATCTATTACATGTTAACTTGTTATCTCGTTTGTACCCATATGCCGAGTTTAGGGGGTCTCGGGGTGTGTGATTGGGAGTGTATTATTACCCACGCCAGCTATAGCCCAACACAATACTCTACACCTCGCTTCCCACCACTGGCCGCCCAGCAGTTGGATCGTTTCTTCAAGAGGATTCAGACCTTTTCCCTGTTTCAACTATACCGCTTCCAGGAGTAGCAGGATTTGATTTTTTTATCGCAAACCTTTTTTATGCATTCTAATATTCTAATATTATCTCAACTTATAATTCATTGCCTGTGGGTGTTTTCTTTGAGGAACATCAGCACCCCTTACAACCGTACATATTCCCGGAACGCCACCTACTTACTCTTGTGCCATAATATGTATCTGTCACAACGTCACTCAAAGTCAGCAAAGGAGATCTATGCCTGAGAAATCTTTTTAGTATGCATTGGCGGTTCGCTCACTTCAGTGAAGGGTGGATAGTCAGGATAAATCTAAAAGCGCATTCCGTGCGTGATTGCGTTCTATCACAACGGAAGACCTCGACTTGAGCTTCTCTGGATTGTAGAGCAAAACCGGAAGTGTAAACAGTAGCCTACAGCACACCCAAAAGAGAGGTTCGAGTTTAGAAGATAAGACTTGACTCTATTGTATGTTTGCAAAGCAGATGGATTGTAGTTTGTGAACGTTTGTTTCAAGTTTCGCTGATGTGGTGATTATATAATAAGAAGACAAGTTGCTACATACATTGGAATGATATCATTTGGAATCTATTTCATACATGATTTATTTGAAACGTATGAAGTAAAACACAAAAATTTCTGAAGTAATTTCTATATCACTGACAAGACAATTGGTGTTAGATTCTGAGTTAAGAAGGAAATTGCACTATAAGTGCAATACGTGATTAGTAACCTTCATAGCATTTAAATAAGTTCTAAACATTTCTATATTTTTTAAAAATAATAAAATCATATTACATGGACGACCATTTTCTATGTAATTTATGGTGTTTTAAGAGTCGCAATGTCAAACATTTCGCGCTTAAAGTGAAAATTTCCATTTTCAGTCAAAGTTTACTACCGATTAAAATAATTTACGATACCGAAAAATGGTCGCCGAATTAAACGTAAGTTAAAATTACATTTCTCGTCGTGTGGTGCCTGCATAAAAAGATGAAAATCTGGTGGCAATTAAGGTCTTTAATGCACAATTATTACCGCCTTCTTTTACAGCAGAAACTCATACTGCACGCACGCCAGATGTTAGCTGGGAAATGTTTAATTACCAAACAAAAACGCATGTCACAACAAAGTTTCTTAAAGTGGGAAAAACATGAAACAAACTGGAACAAACACATCCAGTGTCAAGATCAAGCCGATGCTTTATTTTCAACGTTTATATGTGCTTTTCAGTAGCACCTGATTAAGTTTCTTGTGAAAGAGGTATGCGCAAAAAGATATTCAAAAGTCGACGGAAACTTGGTATCTGAGCAAATTTGAAATTCTTTATTTTCTTGGAAGAAAAAAGCTAGGAGTTAAATAGCTTTATCGGCTTTCACTAAGAGAAGGCGCAATCATTTTAATTAGTCGTTTCAGTGGTGCAGCTTGTTGTAAGTGTCATTAAATGCATTAAATTAAGAGCAATAAATACTTGTTTATAGTAAAACGTTTTAGTTGAATTGAAATGGTTGATCTTATCTGGTGTCGCATACAACGTTTAAGCTGCTTTTTTCAAGTCGTGTGAGAAAGCATATCACTTTCAAAAATCAGTCTCTGCCGTCTATACATTCGAATAAGCAAACCCGAATTTATTGATCTAATGAACCAGCAGTAATGTGGTTTACGGTGGGTGTAAGATGGAACATATAGTTATTACGTACTTGCTCAAGATCAAAGTACCCCCCTTTTCTTATCGCCCAGAATATTTAGAAATATCTCTTTCATTTGCCCAGTAAATACTACCGTTTTCGTAAATATCGAAAAGAAAACCTTGCCATTCATATGTTAACGGCCAATTTGTTAAATAATAATATTGTTAAATAATGTCCGTTGATTGGGTTGTGCAATATAATCTATAGGGTATATCCCGTGTTGCGGCTATCTCTTTATGTTGCCGGAGGGCGTCCGAAACCGATTCGACCCATACACATTACTACACTACAATAGTACAACCTGGCACAGTGCTGGCACATACCGGTTGGATCCTTCGAGACCATCCATCCTCCCTGTAACTTTAGAACCAGTAATCTATCTACAATGCAATTGACATTTATTGGGACCATTGATTCCACTTATGCCACCGTGGCCAATCCACTAACGCTACACTATATCCTCCTTGGATAGGGGTAACGTATTGTTAGTGGTATCCTGGCACAACGCTGGACACACCAAGCTTTCCTCGTAAAACTTCTGCGCAACGAATATTGTAAATAACTTGCTCTAAATAACGCATTAGTACTAAGAGCTTGGAAGCAAGAGGAATGAAGATTTGGTAGATACTTTTAGTATGCATTTTTTATACTAAGGCATACTGTTTGTTGCTGGATGCATAGTAATAAATCGTACATTTCTAATCTTGAAACAATAATACATAGAAAGGAAATGAATTTGTTTCGAAAAGATGATATAAAAACAAGTCTAACGAAAATTTATGAGGTCGAAATATGTCGACAATAATCTCAGAACTGAATGACGTTTTCTTGTGCCTCTCAAATACAGCACTACAAAAAGTAAATTTTCGTGCAGGCGACAAAGTATGCAACTTCATATTTTGATTTTGCTTGGCTCCCCCAAGCAAGCAAGATATAAATGACCAACGTATGCATGCAAACAAAATACGTTTCGATGGCCCAATAAGATTTTAAAAAGAACGTGACTACATTGCTGGCTAGTTGAGAGTTAAATCTCATCGTTTTGTCGTGACTTTCGCGGTCGTCGTTTATTTTGAAACCATATACCATACTTACCATGAGGCCAACGAGTGTCATGAACATTCCCAACATTCAAACAATTCTGGTTTCCTTAAAAATGTACTTCAATCTGGCACTTTGTTTCAATTCTTTTCTAAATATGTTGTGGGCGTATGTAGTTCGGAGGAATTTGTGATTGAAATGGGTGTACATTGTCGATTTGGCATGTAACTACCTCTAAGTGATGTCGAATGACTTGTTTTATGATTACGCCACACTCATTACGTCGCCGTCGTCTCTGTGTCTCAGTATTTGGCTCTGTCGTATTTTGGGTTGTTTCAACGAGTCTCACATGGGTACACGCCGTCGTGGCGTAGTTGATTGCATAGGTTGTGAGAGGTGATGTAGGTGTTTTAACATTGAGCATTAACGTTTACGGTGATAGTTCGGCGTCGGTGGTCCAAAGTGTATCTAAAGATTTATACCTTCTTCTTGACGACAACGATGCGCTAGGTTTAAGTTACCATTATAAATCCCTGCATAAAAATGCATTGTATGACAGCACTACACATCTATTTCTTAGTTCGATCAAAACCGTCTGCATTCCACTGATCACATTAGTTGCAACTTAAACATTGTACGCAAGACTTAAAAATAGGGCTAGTTTGTTACGATGGTCGTAAAGATTGTCGATTGCTGGAAATGTTTGCTGTACGTGGTGTTGTACTAGGACGTTCCTGATCCCTTTATCGATTCGGCTGATAGTTTTCCAAAGTTTTCTCCCTAGTTAGTGCAACAAACAACTGCATGGAAGCATTGTGCTGTTCGACGAGTAGCTGTAGGGAGCGCTTTATTTGTTCCATGCTGTGGGTAGTAGCAGACATGCAGGTTTGCTTTTATTTCGGCGGACCACTTAGTGACAAAGATAAACGTAACATCGTAGACGCAGGACTCAAATAGCTTAGGCAATGTACTTTTACGTTTGCTTCAGAGTAAATGGCATTGTAATATTTGTGCATGGTTATGTTATTAAAGGTATTCAAATTTCAATCAAAATATTCTACACGTGAAGATCCGGTCACGTTTTGTTTGCAGTTGGGAACGGAATTGAATTTGCATTGTGAATTTTACTATATGCAATAAAAATATTACATCAAGATGTTTCATGTCATTCAATCAGGATTATTGCTAAATATTTCTGGAATTTTTTGTTGTACTTATTAGGACCTTCTCTATTGATCTAGTTTAACTGTATTTTACCTGCAAAAATAGTATTATTTATCTATAGTAATGGTTTTTTCTTGGAATAAGGATCATGGGCCAGTTTGGCACAAATTGTTGACTATTTTATAAGACAATCAATGTAACATTTTATATTTTATAAATTGGTTAGTTAATGAAATCCAAATAGAATAGAGATATATATATATATATCAACATATGCTTGTAAGGCGCCTAGATAATACAATTTATTTACTTGGCTGTAAATGCCCCACAGCATAATTATCACTTTGTTGTGTTATTTATGTAGCGCCAACATGCAAACATATTTGATTCCAATGTTATACTAACCGACTATCAAATGCTTCGAACTCGCTAAGAGTAATAGACCTTAGACCATTAATCATTATGAATTGTGCGTATTATTATCTCAATATAGACGATAATTATCCTAAATACATTGTATTGAGATGAATTAACTTTAACACTCACTGAATATTTCATGTTAGGTTATGTCTTGGAAGAGAAGAGCTGAAGAAGATAATATGCCAAAAACATAATTATAATATTAAATATTCAATGAGTGTCAAAGAAAATATATATCAATACAAGGAGTACTTTGTAACCAAAATCAACAACACACTTTATTCTAAATTTGCTATCTTCATCCAGCGCTTTTCTCATAATCTTCATACCATAGGGACCGTTTAAGCAACTATACAACCACTTAGTGTCGTTTGGGTCGTGACGTCTTTTTGGGGACGTGTTAGTGAAAATATAATCACTATCAATTGTCAAAAACTTCTACGGACAAAAAATATATATTGGGACTTAAATAATAATTTATGCCATCAGTGCAAGGCAACTGAAATTCAAAGCAGTCGAATTGACAAATAAAGTTATTCTATTTCACTATGCACTAATAAGATAGATTGTTAATTTATCCATAGAAGTGCTATGTACTATTAGTACTGTCTTTTATGTTAAACGATGCAAATGTTATGGGATAAGCACACAAAGTGCAAACCTATATTTTTTTACAGTTGATATTCTACACTATGTTTACACTCTGAAATGAAAACTATGCCATGGAAATAAGAATTGTAGATCCAAGAAATAATATTTGTTTGCACGGAAATATAATATTATTTGCAATTGTTTTTTGATTAGTGGAAACAATAGTCGGTATAACTTATAACCTCCTATGATCAGTTCTTTTATTCTCATAAATAACAGTTATACCTCAGTTTTTTAAAATTATTTTTATATTTGATATTAAATGCAGATTCCTAAAAATATATGACAATGTAAGTTCTCTTCCTGAGTGAAATTGTATCAAGGTTTTACATTATTCATACTACTGTTCGACAAATGAAGGTCGTAAGATGATTTTCATTTATATCGTGTGAAATTTATGCTCAAATCGAATAGTGCAAACCGTTTTTCATTCAATAATTATAATTATTCAAACAAACACAATAACCTTACACACAACTGTGTTTACGTTACGTGTTCTCTAATTTGTTTGCTTTTGCCATTCATGTTGTGCTAAACTTTTGTACTTCACGCGTTATGTGCAATTTTCTGTACCACCTGACTATATTACATTTGCCATTATATAATGAATACATTGGAATTGTTGGACTAAAACTTAGGCTAAATTGAAGGAAATACAAAGTGCCAAGGCTGAGAAGGAAATTTCAAATGTATTCTAATAGACCAGACGTGTCTATATATAGTTTATCTATGCTTAGCGTAATTTCATTAATAATTATAGGCACAGTAGAACTGCATTTCGAATAGGATCGTATAATTGGGTTATGGTACGGATTTTATTGTTTAGTACACTCAGTGTGAGTAACAGCGTTGGTATAAATCCCACACGGTGCACCATTCTGCAATAAACTCCAGACTTCTCTATTGTGAGAACTATTACTTGCATTACAGCCGGGTTACGATTCGGCCAAGGAACGCATTTCGAGTAAGTCGTAAAGCATTTCCATTTCAATATTTTGATTATAATGTGTGTTGCACGTGGTTGGTCCAGGTCACGGAGGGGGCATCATTCTACATTAATGAACGACCAAGATGTGCATCGACTTGTTGAGTATTTCCGTGCTAAAAGGGACGGAAATTTAATTATGCCAGATCAGATTTTTAAAATTCCCAAATGCAAAATAATGGAAATTTTGATAACGAAAGGAGCTCATTTCATCCAAACGAAGCAAGATGCTTTAATTTAAAATTAAGATCTAAGTTCTAAATGGTCGAGAGGTCTAAAGTAGGGTTCCTCTAATGAAATAATTAATGAGATAATTACCTTTTCCAGGTAGGATCTTGATGGCGACAGAAATAAGTTTTTTAATCTTATCCGTAATCATAAGATTAGAAAAATAAAGATTTTGAGTACACATATTCTTTTCTAATCTAATTAACAGTAGAAGTCTAATCTCTTCATATTTTATTCATATCTTGAAATTTGCTTATTCGTTTTCCATCAATCAATATCGCAAAAAGGGCAGAATAATTAGAATGATAACACCACTAATTCGACCCTTCTTATACAAAACGCAACCCTCGTCATTGCATTTGCTTTCCAAGTGTTCCAATATTTTCCATTTTCTCTGTGGCACGTTGCGGGGTCTGCGTTTCTCATCCTTGCAGAGTTTCTGCCTTGTTGCCGAGTCACGGCGTTTGCCACACCACGAATATATTTTCCCTCGCCCCAGCACTAGACCTTCGTGTTTGCTTGCCGTTACTTTCACCTTGCTATAGCAGGTTTTGTCAAGGGGTGCGTAAGTCGTCTGCGAGAAAAACGGCTATGGCGCCATTTTGTCGCTGACGACAATCGTCGGCTACTGTATTCCCATTAAAATTCAACGAAATGCGAGTCACGTTTTTGGCCAATTCGCGACGAGTAACTAACGAGTACGCGACGCCATTCGAAACGTGAAAATGGAAATTTTCATAGGAGGCAACATGCTGAAAAGGGTCAA
>JAODGC010000012.1:2743956-2809665 GCA_027574925.1 Ecitoglossa quadriceps | reverse complement strand
AATATCATCATAATCAATGTTTACGTCATTAAGCGTTGCATAGTGGTGGACATGTTTGCGGAATATGCGGATACGTAGTACAAAACACATCCATTTGTCAATATATCGATTTATTATGATTTAGAATCCTTAACGACGACACTATACACATGGAATGTAATTGACATCATCATCTGAAGAAACATTCAGAAAAACTGGAACGAAATAAAGAAACTCGAAAATGCCACTAACGTTCCAGGCTTATAGTACCGGCAAATTGAAATATAAATATTGTCCATTTGGAGGATTAGCGAGGAAATTAATTCGCGCATTATTACAAATTGCACCGACACGACTAAGCATTGCAAAAAAGCAAGAGCATTTTGTCGGTAATAATGCAACGTCACGGTTTACATTCTTTCTAAGGTAGTTTTCAAGACAACCAAAAATAATAACAATTTTATTATGAACCGTTATGAATAACAGTTTCCTCAACATTTTATAACCACGAATATATGCTGCGCTTATTGTGTACTGCTTTACAATGGTTTCCGAATTTTTGCGAAATTATCAAAAGCATTTTTGTCACTTTTTTAAATGGATAGGTTAAATTGCTACATTTCATTTATAAAGTTGTATTTCTTAGGATGATAGAAAGACGTGATATTTATCTTTGCAAGGATTTCTTTTCGTCTCGGTTTTTCAATTGAAGGGCATTTTATTTCACTCGCATGGCCCAATATTTTCTCCGTGGGACAAAATTACGGGAAACTATGTACCAAATGCGTTGTATTGCATTTACAACAAATGTCACATCCATTTCTCTCGCTTCCGTTTTCCAACGGAAAGCGATGTCCACCGTTGCAACCTTGCGGAAGAGACGATTGTTCTTGCAACTTGTATGGTGTCATTGTTCATTCTTCAGTTGCTCTTTATTTGCAGTAAATTGTATAGTGGCTATCTGTGTTGATTGTTGAAACTATATAACACAAAACAATGAAGAATAAGAATTTTAATTCATTGCACTTTTCGGGAATAATTCATTACGTTTTGTCAAAAAAGTAAATTACTGCCGGAAACGTGTGGCCAGATTCTTGGAAATCTGTGCACGGTTGGAATTTGTTTCATTTCCAGATAAGAATTTTCAAGCTTGCAACCTTATGTAATTTACCATGAGAATTTTGCAGGGGGGGAGCAGAATTCACGACAGAAGCACATGGTTGAGTTGTCGGGAATTGTTTGTCAGTTCGTCGACCGTGTAAAGGGTTTTACTTCGAAATTTCACGCGAAAATCTTTAGATTTAAAGGGTTTCCTGCCAAAACGGATGAGAGCTTTTCTTTCACTCATTTGCACGTTGGGCAGGGCCATGTTCTAGCAGATGTTGTTCACGCTCCCCAAAACACTAAACATTCCGTAATTAAGAGTTGTGACAATTAAGTCGAGGTGCCTTTCACTCAAGTATTTACATTTTAAGCTGTCACTATATTAAGTGAAGAAATGGCACAATAATGAATACAAGGATACATGAAAACGATTAACTCATTTGATTGTATACTTTACGGAATTAATAAAAATTTCGTTATGCAATTTTGCAATTGCTGGTTGTTCTAATTGCGGGGGTTGCAATCTCATGCAGCTTCATTCTTCTGGCATCCATTACCATGTCATGGATTTTATCAATAATTTCTGGGGCAGTAACCTTAACAGGACTTCCAGAACGTTAAGCGCCACATATGCTCATATGTAATTCCGAAAATTTTGAAGCCACTTATAAACTGTCCTTATCGATGATGCAGAGTCAACATACTGTTTTTAATCTTTTCTTTAGACTCTTGAGATGTGTTGCCGTTCATAAAGTAAGTAATCTAATCAACACATAAAATTCTATTCCCTCATTTTTTTTGAAAATCATTCGATTTCGACCAGTTTTGAACCAGCCGAAACTGGTGTTTTTACAAGATGCTACTAACTCAACATAACCTCAAAATAATTTTATTTATTTTACAAATAACTTTGTAAAAGACTAAAATAGTATCAGTGTTACACATTAGGGAATATAGACCACGACTCTTACAATAAACATCGCTGTAAATAATTCTAATTAATCAAAATGCACCACTAGTGCCATCTATCATGCTTTGCACGGACTTTTCAAACGACACTCGCACATATTTAAAAAAGTAGAGGCGGAAAGATGAATTTAATTTAAAAAATAACTATTTAATGATATAATTTATTATATTGATATGAAATACATATTCCAATTATGTTAATGTTATATAAATAATAATCAGATATATTTATGTTTAGTACAATCTTAGTTAAGAGTTTTTTTTTTGTTAACGTTGCTCGTACATAACTACGTACATAACGAAAAATAATATTAAATTTGTGAAAATACCAAATAAACGAAATAGAGAGTCTTGAAAATGTTGGCTGTATTTGAAATTAATACTGTTCGCTGAACATAGAATTTGAAAGGCGAAGGTTCATAGTTCATGTCTGTGTTTGGATTTTATTATATTATTTATCAAAGAAAGGTTCTACTATAATCGAGTAATCAGTGATTTAGTGTAAACGCATTTTTCTTGCTTAATACATACTTTCAGAATTCATTTAACTGTTTATATATTGCATGATTTAAAGCTAAGATATCGGACACAACTGCTCTCCATAGCGATAAGAATCGCAATCGGCGACTAGGGCCAGTCCACACATATGATTCTAATGACATCTTGCCGACCATATTGCTACCATCCCTTGTTTTGTTATCGTTCTCAGTTAAATTATTTGCTACCGTTTGGCCTTTTTGTTTTTGTTCGACGTGACTGTAAACGGTCGTGATAAGCATGCACCGTACTCAATGACAGTTTCATCGCACGATGATTATGACGCCAGGATTTTATGTCCGATTACGTTATTCACATTAACTGGACCCTACTGAGATCTTATCCATACTGCATTTGTTGATACATTATACCATAAAATAAATATTTTATACTTGAAATTTTTAAATTACCTTTCGGCAAATTACATTTTACCGGTAAAAGACTTTATTTATATTTGAAGCATATGATCTGTCTGCATCAAACCACTTCATCTGTTATTTGATAAAGTGGTTGGATGCATTGTAAGAATACAACAAAAGGCAATATGAAAAAGTAATGCCACTTAATTTTATATTCTAATATTTCATTGTTGTTGCTGTTGGTATATTCATATCAACCACAAGCTCGCCAGCCTGTAAGCCCCATGCTAGGTAATTACAATTATGTCAAACATTTAGTGCTCCGGTGATTCCATTGTCTCGCATCGTTTCTGCAGCATGCTTGATTGTCTAGAGCACAGCTGTGCAGGATGACTTGGCGTCAGTTCTGTTTAGTCTGTTGTTGTTGGTCGTAATGTTCTGAAAAAAACACTGCCTTTTTCAATCACATTCAATTTAAATGCCAAATTTACGTTTTCATGGATATAAGTATAGGACAAATCAAGAAGTTGCGTAATTTGTTTTATGATGCTTCCACGGCTTTTTCGTGCAAGCAATGTTCCCACTTTCTGCGCGGCTGACCTACAAGGAGTCAGCAACCTGGGAATGTGGGAAATGGTAAAAGCAATAGCATTGTATTATTTTCTCGCACGTACTATTGAACGTTTTTTTTCCATTATGAGGAAAAGGACGTCCGAGCAAACGAAAGGGAGTGCTACTACAACGTGAAATCTTGTAACATTAAGGCCAGTTTGAGTTCCACGAAGAAAATTGTGATTTTACCTACGTTCCTGGCGACAGTTGCAAGGGTTATTACTCGCAAATTACTATTAGGATTAGCTTTATTTTTCTCATTATCCGCATTGTATTTAAGAGTCTGTATTTTTCTTAAGTTATACATCTTGAATATTTAGTAGCAGTCTATGACAGTTTATGACATCATATTCTTTTGTATTTTGATATCATTCACTTTGCATCTATGCGAACAAAGCGGTTTTGTTTATTTTTTATCACAGGCGCTTTCCATGAAATAGATAACTTTGTAAAAGACTAAAATAGTATCAGTGTTACACATTAGGGAATATAGACCACGACTCTTACAATAAACATCGCTGTAAATAATTCTAATTAATTATATTGGGACTACTTTGGTCGATAAGACGAGTAGTGTACTCATAGGGAGTAGTCACATAAAGATTGATTATTCAGTTTATAATATGGTGAGTATTATAAATCTGTATTGGGCAAAATAATTTGAAATAATAGCAATTTGAATTTGACAAATCAAAGGTAAACATGTACATCATCTTAATAAAGCTTTCATTGTACATTGCTAAACTTAAAACAAAAGTCTTCTCAAAGGCAAAACAACATATGATTATTATTAACGTTTTAAATGGTTTGAGGCAATTAGGCAATTTTCACAATTCACGATTGTAATTACTAGTGCTTAGTCCATCCTTGTTATTGTTCCATCTTTTCATCCATTTATAATTACGTTCATTGTTCCAGCCCTAGACACGATTAATGTCATTCAGCAAGAAACATAAATCACATGTGAATGTATAATACACGTCCATGCTAACAGTCTGGCTTTCCTAAATAAACAAATCAAACTGATTGACTGTGATTACAGCTGTAAATTCAGCACGGAATTCTACAATGTTTGATAATCATCGTTTCCCTCAGGCGTTGCAAGATTGTTGTTGCAATTAGGCAGAGTGTTAATCGAATACCATGATGATGAAATGTACACATGCGCCATATGTGTCGCCTTGTATTTTTGAGGTATATGGTTTTAGTGGTTAAACCTAACTCAAACACAGCATAGGTTTTATAGGAAACATCCATATTGCATTTAGGTCAAACTTAAATTCTAAAATTCTCAAATGTGTATTCTACGACACTTTGGCATATAAAATACAATGTTTGATGTCGCTGGTATTTACAATTTTATAACATTTCAGTAAATTGTGCGTATTTGCTAAGGACTACTATAATATTCACTTCTTAACTTTGCAATCTTATTCACTCAATGCAATCAAGTTCTTTCCACGTATTTTCTTTCCTAACCTCTATTACTTGTCATCTCTACTCTGCCCTACGTTCCAGAAGTCTCTGCTCTCTCTTCCTTTTCATTTACCCTTGGCAACTCTGCTCGTCCCTAACTTCTATTTATTCCGCACGCCCTCTATCGACCACTACCGCATTTCTAACATAAGAATAAAACATTGTATTGTGATGAGTTTACTTTCTTACGTAGTAAATAACAGACACTTCGTAACCAGGTTGTCCATTTTTCTTACAACTAGCGTATATAATCATTTTTTACTTTACAACCTTCGTTTTCACCAATCCTTCCCTTTCTTTACCATGCGCTTTTCCCAACCTCTTCACAATTCTCCCGTTAACTGCATCCAACGTCTTCCACTCTCTGACTCCTAAAAATGTTTTTTGCATTGCTCGACCTTTCCGCACGCCCTCTATTTGGCAGAACTGTAGCTATAACCAACAAACCTAAACGAGACTATACAAAATCGACAACAATACTATACATTATACATTCTGGATATTTTTCACGTAATGGAAAGTGTACACATTAAGGTAAAAATTATTCTAATTCCAATTTATAATAACAGCGATATAAACGCTGCTTGATTTGAAATACGTTTTGAAACTTATCCAAGCAGTAAACATTAACAGTATCAAATTGTCATTAAAAAAAAAAAATCTCGATAAAGACCAAATTTTAGAACGAAAAATACTATTATATACTTTCCCTGCTCAGCTCGAATTAGTTTGCTTACGCTGCTTATTATTTGCTGATATTGCTACTCGGCGCAGGTACTTACTGCTTGGTTAATATTAATGAGAGGAAGCCGTATTAAACTACCGCGGCGTGGCTTTACTTGACTGCTTCCGCCATACCGAGAGATAAAGTAAAGCAACATTAGGAAAAGAAACTGCTCCGCATGTAAATTTCAAAAGATGCATGCAAACAACACCCTACGCAATGCTTGATACTTATTACCTTACGGACCTCCCTCAGACTGCTATGATTGCACCTCTTAAGAAGTAATAGGGTTCTGAGAAATCAGAGATTATTGGTGATTAGTGGCGAAGGAGTAAAGCAAAGTTAGGCGGACCGTAATTCTATACTTTTAGGATAGGCATTTATACCGCCCCATTTTTTATCCCCATAGTCTTTGTAGGAAAGCAATATTTCTTAACGCCACAATAACATATGTGATGATTGATGCAATAGTTGTTACATCAAATTAATATTTCTGTTCCAGATGCCTTGAAGAGTAAATCATAATGTTTCCACGAGTGGTTCTGCACGTGTGCTTGACAACTCTCACCATCGTCTACACACTGGCCGTCGACTCCTGTAAGTGCTGATTTATTTGCATTACGTCGAATTGACATTAATCCTTACTATTGCATTTACACTTTATCATAACCACAGAATAAAACTATAGGGGATTGGCTCTTATTCTAATATTGCTGAATCGCAGGAAACTGTAGTCTGGAAATGTATTGCATTGTAGCAAGATGTTGGCAGTCAGTATTCTCTGAGTGTAATTGTGTATGTGTGACGTAGTTACATTTAGCGCATTGTTTCCATTAAACAAGGCGTGTAATTACGTCCCTTGTAAGCTTGTACCCGCCGACATAGAAGCAGCGGCAGCTGTTATTTCTCCTCATTGTTCACTTAATCAATCAGAATCACTTACGAACATTTAGTAATTCCAATGGTGAATAAAGCAATTACCTAGAAATGTAACGAGGACAGTTTATTGTTTTTATTAATTGCTATACCTACAGGTTTCTGGTACTAAATATTTTTATGTGTTATTAGCACAATGCATTGCGCCACTTGGAATGGAAAGTGGTCAAATAAGGGACGACGACATCACGGCCAGCTCGTCCTTTGATAGCGGCAACGTTGGCCCACATCAAGGACGGTAAGATGTTTCGAAATTTATGTTAATCCATGAAGACCCTGTCTTTTCCAACCTCATTCTACTTTTTAATAAAATTCTATACACAAAGTACAATCTACAAACTATAGACTTTGTAAGCTACATTGTAACGTATTTAAATATACGATAATTGAACACACTGATTCATAAAATAAAAATTGTAACCATAACAAAATACACTTTGTGTCAAAAGTTGCCGCAGGACGCAAATTGAAATTTACTATCTAAGAAGCATTACTTTTTATAATCGATATTGCAGTCAAATACCTGTATAATTGAGAATTGAAATAATAATAATAATATATCTAATATTAAGGTAATGTAACGCTAAAGTAAGTCTTCGGGTTGCAGGGTACGGACTGAAAAAAATGGTGGAGCTTGGTGCCCGCACAATCAAGCAACCCAGGAACCCAACGAATGGATTCAGATTGATTTGAAATCCACACATATGATAACTGCAACAGGGACGCAAGGTCGCTTTGGTAATGGACAAGGAGTTGAATTTGCTGAAGCGTATACTCTCGAATATTGGCGGCCCAAGCTCAACAAATGGATTCGTTATCGCGCTCAAAGTGGCGAAGAAGTGAGTGCTTTCGTCTGTATCTATTTATTATTATTTGTTTATGTTACAATTGCAAAAAATTAGAGGGTAGTTGCTGACTCACAGATTACTCCTTTCCGTTCTTTAGACGCTATATACTTTAGACATAAATTGCACTGGGCGAACTAAGTAAGCAGCAAAGGCTTTGTAGAGAAGCTAGTAAAATGTGTTCATTGTTGACTAATTGAATATTGTTTATTACATTGGTCTACATGGCTGCACTATTTAAAATTAAGTCTCATAACTGGATAAATATGTTCGAATTATAGTGCAGAAAACATTTCATTGTTATTTCACCAGCATTGTGTGATAGGCATGCGTTTACTCATTAGGGAAAAACCTCAAGGTGTGGCAGGACGTCAGAATGCGTTTATCCGGGAAACATTACGGACGAGCACAAAGGAGCGCAAAGCACTCACTAATATATTTTCACGCAAAACTACAATGTTACTGTGCGTACAACGTGTTTGCGGCGTACATAACGACCACCTCCAATGTTGCCTAACCCTTAGCAGTATTTTATACGGGAGGAAATACGAGGTGCCACTAAATAACTGCGAGTAGTCATCAAAAAACAAAGAAAGGACGGAAGGCTAACGTGAAAAATCAATGCTCTTGCATAACGAAACAAGCTACTTGAGCTAAGAATGGTATATATTTTATATGCCTTCATTAATTTCTGGTTAATATAAATGTACTACCCGTAACACATTATGACCCAAGTCAGGTATACGAAATTAAAACTATACTACCAAAATCATGTTTGGTGTTATTACTTAAAAAGAAATTGAAGTACGTGGAAACTTTAACATTTAAAAACCTATAATGTGGATTTATTTAGAGGGGTTTCTGTATCTATTCTATTAAGTAAGAAGGAACTTTTTGTTGGAGTTATTTGCAATGTGATGGTTTTTGAGGTTTTTTTTTAACTTTTTTTAACTAATCTTTGAAGACGACATGATTGGGACTACACAACCTAAATTAGAGGCGGCACTAATCAAGGAAAATTAACTACTTGGATTAATACCACTTTTGGAGGATTTTTGAATATAACATATCTAAATGTCTCCTATATGCGGTATCATAATTTTTTTTCCAATAGATGAACTTTACTTTGTCTGACTTGCTAGATTACCATAGTAGTTCTATGTGACAGTAAAATTAGTTTAAAAAGCATATTGTCGAAGAGAATTGTGTATCTTTTTACTACATCTATTTTTTACATATTTTTCGAAGTCAAAATTCGCTGAGTCGGTGCAACTTAAACTTGATATATCCAATTATAGGTCTTAATATATGACACACCATTATTTGGTCAATGAGAGCATTTGTGTACATTCAAATTTTAAATTGTATTATATATTACGTTTCTGTTATAGGTAATTAATGGTAACATGAATACGTACCTAGAGAAGAAGAACCAGCTCGATCCGCCAATTTGGGCAAATAAAATTCGTTTCTATCCCTACAGTTTTCACCAACGTACAGTTTGTATGAGGGTGGAATTGTACGGTTGTAGATGGACGGATGGTATAGTCAGTTATTCTATGCCGCAGGGTGATAAACGCGGGCAGAACTGGGAATTTTACGATTTTGGTTACGATGGCCATTGGGATGGGCATGAGTTAAAGCATGGTCTTGGCCAGCTCATCGATGGAAATTTTGGTCAGGATGATTTCAAACTGGATTTCCATGACGATACACAAGCATGGGTTGGATGGAAAAATGATAGCCGAAACTCAAGACCAATTGAAATTAGGTTTGAATTTGACCGCGTAAGAGAATTTTCTGGAGTACATATTTACTGCAACAATTTATTTACAAAGGAAGTGCAGGTTTTTTCCATAGCAAAAGTACTCTTTAGCGTAGGTGGAAAACGTTTCAACAAAGGTGAACCCATCACATACGAATATGTGGAAGACAGGATTTTTGAAAATGCTAGAAATATCAGCATTAAATTGCACCATCGAGTGGGGAAGTACGTTAAATTGCAATTTTATTTTGCTGCCAAATGGTTGCTTATCAGTGAAATCACGTTTGATTCGGTGGTAGCTCATGGAAACTTTACAGTAGAGCAAGAACCAACAACGCCGCCACCAGTAAAACATCAAGATAGAAATCACAACAAAGATAAGATTGAAATTCCAATTCCGGAATATAATCATACATTGAATGATCCAGCATATTTAACGGTGGTTGTAATTGGACTTATTGTCTTAATATTTATATTGGTTGGCGCAATATTTTTAATAATAAACCGCTACAAGAACAGAAAGTTTCTTCGTAGTCCCAATAATTCAAACATTGGATTTCCCAGCAATACGTTGGCACATCTACAACCTGAATCGGTATTCGGCGTCAGTGAAAAAGGCTCTGGTATTGAGGCTTATGGAGTCACAGAGATTGACGATATTGACTGTAGACGAAGCCATGGTACATTGAAATCTAGTTTACGATCCACATTGCCGTTACCACATTCAACCCATGGTCAGATCTGTGAAACCAACGAGTATCAGGAACCATATCAAGCCCGCTACGCTCCCTATTATAGTTACAGTTCTGTTGTGATGGAAATGCAAAATACTCTAAGTACTAAGAAAACATATGGTTTTACACCTACAGGTAAAACAAAGAATTATATTATTTATTGTACATATTATTACCTGTGTAATATCTAAACTTTATAGATGCCTATGACTACGCAATTCCAGAGGCAGGTACCTTACCCCTCTTAGGAGGAAATGAAAGCAGCGGTAGTAATACTGGAAGTGTAAAAGGTATTGGCGAACGAAGCACGCTACGAAATGGAAGAAATAGTATAACAAATGGCAGTCGAATATCTCGAAATAGTCATAATAGCGTATGTGTATATAAAAATCTATAGTTCTTTATTACTCCTTCCATTTCTTTTCTTAGTCTCCAACGCAACAGGAAGCTTTAAATGCATTAAAGAAAAGACTTGAAGAAACAGTCATGCCAGAATTTCCAAGACATAGACTGCGAATGTTATCAAAGTTATCAGAGGGTGCTTTTGGAACAGTATGTTTGTGTAATATTTTACAAATCTATAATTATATCAAACTGTTTTTTCAGGTATATATTGCGCAAGCTGATGGCATTCCAGAATACAATTCGGATTTATCATTGGGATCCCGATTAGTTGCTATTAAATTCCTTGGTGAAAATACTTCCGAAAAAGAGAGGTGCATAATCGAAACTAATATACTTCATACTTAACTTGAAATCTTTTTTGCAGAGATGATTTTTACCGAGATGTCAGAATTCTTTCAGCTTTAGAGGACCAAAATATAGCGCGTGTTCTCGGCATTTGTAGCGAGGACGATCCGCTCTGCGTTGTCATGGAGTACCTGGACCATGGCGACTTATGTCAATTCTTAAAAACACATGTGGCCGCTGACAGCGCTGCTATGAACACGTTCGGTGTAAAATCATTATCCTTCAATTGCCTTCTGTACATGGGCACACAGATATCATCGGGTATGCGATATTTAGAGAATTTGAACTTTGTTCATCGTGATCTTGCCACACGAAATTGTCTTGTTGGTAAAGCATATCAAATAAAAATTTGCGACTTTGGCACCTACAACGAAGTATATAGCAACGATTACTACAAAGTAGATGGTAATACGCCTTTGCCAATTCGATGGATGGCTTGGGAGAGTGTTTACCAGGGCAAATACACGACCAAGAGCGATGTTTGGTCTTTCGCAGTAACACTCTGGGAAATATTAACACTTTGCCGACGGCAGCCATATCATGAGCTAAATGATCCCTTGGTAATGGAAAATTTAGCGCACATGCACTGTGATGATGGACAGTATCTTTTCTTACCGCGACCAATGCCTCACAAGGACATTTACGATCTGATGCTCGAATGTTGGCGTAGGAATGATGTCGAAAGACCGACTTTTAGGGAAATCAATTTATTCTTACAAAGAAAAAATTTGGGCTATGCTCCTACATCATAATGATTAATTATAACCCCGCTCCTTTTATGATGAGATTACTATTAGGGAGGACTGTTTCAAATATGTATGCATATTAGAAGCAAAACGATGATTTCTAGTGGGAACAAAAGTAAATAAACATAAATGTTGTATGTATATAGAACACAGGGTGATATAATTATCTATAATTGTTTATTAATATATAGAAGCAAATGTAATAGATAAACGATAGGATATACTTCTTCAATCATGAACTATTTTCAATTGAAACTGAATAAATATGAATTTATTTTAAATAATATAGCTATTTATGAAATTGACACAAAAATTACAGCTTTAGACATTTCTGCTAAAATACAATTTAAGCAGTGGTAAACTTTTAATTTAGACATATTTGATTGAAATAAATAAGCTACAGTTTTACGATTGTCAGCTACATTCCTGAATATAATTTTCATGTACACCTGTTTCTACGAAGATGCGTTATCAAAGAGACAACAATATATTTACAAGTGTAAATTTATCAGAAGCATTAAATATAATAATGGATATGAATGAAAGAAATATTTAGAATGAAACGTATTAATAATAGTTAACAATCGCTTGCTTTAACCATTTGTTACTTGATCACATAAATTGCACAATAAATCGATGACAATGTAAAATTAATAAATAGCTCTTAAATTATCTTGAATAACGAAATTATATTATACGAATATCAAAATTCGTATTATTGCAATTAAAAATTAATTGTTGTATTTACTAGTCAATTAATTGATTCGCTTATGCTCGGCTCATTATTTATTACATACTTACGCATTTAATTATAAAGCACACCAAGCAGCACATACACTTGTAGCTTTCATCATTAGAGCAACAAAGGAGCCTTTATCAGCTTAGCAAACCATGTACATATGAACGGATCATGATCAAGAGCAGCAGTCGTCTAATAAGACAATCACTGTGTAGGAATTGATGAGGAATATGGGCCGCTCTAAATGTTAATGAAACTTACGAACAAAATCTAAAGTAAGCTATGTTCTATGCTTTAATTTACTACTAAGATTATTTACAGAAATGAATGTAAAATGATTGTTGGTGCTTCACGTAACACTCTCTAATCTGCATAAATGCATCTTTTGAAATTAAGACGCAGAAATGATCTCAAACATTATAAATTTATAATATGAGAAACATTACTCCTCTTTGAAAGAAGCTGTTTTAAATTATAAATTAAGTGAGTGCATTAAAAATGCACGTGCATTCCATCTATTTTTAATCTGTTTCTTTTTATTGACACCTTGAATGTAGCGTTTTTATACTGGTATTATTGCAATAATTAGTTAAGAACTGATAATTAGATCGGAAATAACATTAAAATGAGCTGTAATGGAAGATCTTGTTAGTTGCTATTTTGTATATTGGGTGCGTATTGCTGTGTGCAGTGGCACAGATCGGAAGTAATAAATTGTGAATAACATATCAAAATATATAAAAATGCATTCATTTACACGTGTAATGTGATACTATTGCTGTCTTTGCCACCTAAAACCCTGTTGAACCTTAGATTTGCCGCATAGGATTGAAAGAGGAACTGGGCAATCAAACTATCAAGCTATTGTGATAGTTTATCGTTTTTATTGAACAAATATTTTTTGAACCTTAAAGTAACATCAGAATTCTTTAAAGTACTACTATCAATTCCTTGAGATACATTCACTTTAACTTTTCCATTCTGCCCAAACCCACCTGCAATTTTGCCAATTTCGCCTTTTTGCAATATCACATCCAGACCGACAAACTTGTCCAACATAGTTTCCTTTTTAAACATATTCTTAACAACTACATTATAATTGTCTATTACTCTATCAATCACGCCAGTTTTTTGTTTGTGTTTATATATTTTTACCTTATGTAGTAAATCATCCTCTTTTGTAGAATGTTGCAATCTACCCCAAAATGCCAATCTACAGCTGTTTTTACTTAAGTCTGCATCCAACTTTGATGCAATTACAAGTGAATTGTTTATTGAATATATGGTATTTTCAAGATGTAATAAAATATAGTATAGTTTATCATCTACAATTTGTGGATCAATGCTATCAACAAATTCATATTCATTTGCTATATTCCATTCATCACAGATTTCATTTACATGCTTAAATAACGTTACTTGGGCAAGTACTGTGTCATAACCAATTGATATGTGAAATTTTGATTTGCTCATGACTAGTTGTTTGAAATGCTTAATAAAATTTGCCTTTATAATGGCAAATTTTATATATGAACCTCCCCCAGGTGAGCAAACAATACCGCGCTCAAACAATTTGGATTCAAATTGTGTAACACATATGCCCAAACGATCTCCTTGATATGCATTTAACACTGGTTTTCTAAACATTTGTAGAGATTTAACTTTCTTTGTTATCCCTAAAGTTGGTATATCAATCATCTACAAAAAAAGCAATAATTACTACTGGTCCAGTAAAATAATGTTGATTAACTAACATCATTTACTTTAACACCTCCTTGTAATATAGTTCCAGTTATTATTGTACCCTGTCCTTTGATTGCAAAACAATGATCCACTGCAAATTGAAATGGCCCAGTCTCAACACGATCAGGAATAACAGAAAAATTGACAATCAATGATCTCAATTCAGTTACACCAATATATTCCCCAGCATCCTCATTGGCACAAGTTCCAATAACTGGAATTTGATATTCTCCAAATAATGCTGTCTTTGATAATACCTTTAAAACCTTCACTTTCATCTGAATACCAAATATACCATAGAAAAACCATTATAAAGAACAATATATTAATAATAAATTAATCATTAACAAACCTTTTCCAGAAATAAGCTGCGTTCTTTGCTCTCAATCAAATCAATTTTATTTAGAACTACAATCAACTTCTTGCATATAATTTCTGCAATTACAATGCACTCTGCAGTTTGTGTCTGAATTCCTTTATTCACATCAATGACTAACATTATCATATCTATGATATGAGCTGCACCAATTATTGTTCTTATTAAACTTGCATGGCCAGGACAATCAACTAAAGTGTATTGTAACACTTCTTTATTTGTTTTAGTTTTTAGATGGTCAGGCATATTCATACTAAAACTACTGAATCCCAAATCTAAGGTAATACCTCTTTCTCGAGATTGAGGACTTTTGTCAAATGCTGCAGTGCTGGAGATAGTTGATAAACATTTAGCTAAACTAGTTTTACCACAATCTACATGGCCTAAAATACCAATATTTATATTTATAATAGATGACATGCTTGCCCAAAATGACTAGGAATTTTGAACGATGATATAAGCCTATGGATATAAGCATAAATCAGTAATATACAATATTTACTTTGCACAGTACGTACGCAAACGCTTATAGAACGAATTTGTAACTTCACGACGCTCACGAAGTATCTTATCACCTTTGTGGGAAAGAATCAATGTACATTCACAGGTCGCGGAAACATGGGACAGATTTATTACTTAGGTTATATTTGTCATTGCATAGTCGGAAATCTTCGTACAGCTTCCTTTCTCTCGCTTCCTGCACTTGTGCCTGCCACTTATAATTAACACATTAGCAATTAGCAGGTATCCGGGTGCGTTTCATCCGGTTCTTCCGTGTATTTTTGCTTTACTCCGTTATTTATTTGCTGTGAAACATACTCCAACATGTTATATACGCAGCGAATGTGCCTTCCTCGGAGGACGTTTTGAGAAGGTCGTGAAATTAAGAGAATTTAATGTTGAGTTTAAGGACAAATAATATCTAATTTCTGATACATATTTTTTCTGAACATTGTAGCGATGAATGGTGTGCGTTCGGGCTGTAAATAATCCTATTCACTTCACCATGACACGCTCTGATGTGAGTCCCTTTCATACGGACTCAGATGGTAGGGAATTCCAAAAAGGTGCTTCCAGAAGCTGAGGAGTTTCAGGGTAAAATTACTGCATTGGACAATTGTGCGGTGAATTTGTTAATCAAGGTACTGCTTATACATATACTAATTATATTTATTTACTCTAAATAATTTTTTGCAGTTGGAGAGATTTAAAGTTCATTGTAATTGGAATAATGTATTGAAAACTTGCATTGAAAGTTCACTTTGACACATAGTAAATATTTATTGTTAGATAAATCATTTCATTCTCTATTAATTCACATATGATATAATATTTGCCTGAAGAACCATGTGTTTTAGGAAAAATTGTTATATGCAAAGTTGTTCTTTGTGGTAGAAAAAGACAACTCAAAAATTTGCCTTGCACAAGTATATGCTAAACCCTAAGTTGAAATAGTAATCACTTATTAAATACCTAATCAACTCTCAAGTTATTATGAATTTTGTGTGTCGCAGGGCAAGCAAACTTTTGAGCTGCACATTGCTACCACATTTACAACTCCTTCGAGGTAGACGGGCTTTCCGCTGAAATACAAAATACATAGGAGTTTGCGCGACCGACGTACATGGATGGCAAATAAATGTTTCGATTCAATTTGTACGGGATACAAGATCAAGAGGGTATATCCAATAAATTGCTATTTGACGATGCTCTTCCAGCCGACACAGAGCTAGGAGTCATTCGGGATATGTTATTGCCGCGAGTCAGCTTTTGTACAAAATTCATGTTTTGCCAACGTTGCTGTATGCAACATCAGCCAGGTAGGTACGGCAGGTAAAAAAAATTAATTTGAAAAGACACTCACTCGCATGCAAGCTTACCTATCAGGGTGTCACCCACCCCGATCGGAATTATCCCGTATGATTTGGGTATGATAATGGAAGCATGCATACATACTGTGCATAGAGCACCATCATTAATGGAGTAATCTCAAGTAATGCCTAAAATATAACAGAATAAATTAATAAATTTGTTTTTATTATAAAACATCTATATTATTATTAACGGCATTCTACCCTCCAGCAGTAAGCAATACTTCTGGAAGGTACTCAATTTTTAAGTTTTAAATCTTTATTGGAGCGATTAGCCCTTTTTCCTACAATTTTTGTGGTATGTGATGCCGGACACTACTCGACTTCCCACCATTAGCCACCAAGTGGCTGCACCATTTGTTCTGGAGGATGTAGACGTTTCTTCAGTTTTGACTACAACGCTTCCAACGGAGGTGTTAGTAATTTGAACCCGCGACTTACCGACTCGCATAGTCGCAAGCTAGCGCCATGCTAATTGTGTTACCGGCGGCTGAATATCTATAAATAAATCAAAATTACGGGAAAACATGCACCGCAAACAGATCTATTCAGTTTGTCGCAATGCACAGTAATTATATATCCATGGGTGGAATTTGTAGTGGTCGGTAATTGAACCTACCCGCAATATTGCGCTAATACTTTATTAACAACAATAAAATCAAATTGGCGTGTCATTGAGGCCACTTAATGTGCAATTTAAAAGAACATTTTTGTATTCTTTATCATTTGTTTCCATTGTGCTTTTGCAAGTATTCTGGTTGTTAGAAATTCGCTTAAATTGATTCCATATATGTTCTATTGGCACCTTAAGCATTACGATTTTAAAATGATTTAAAATAGACCCGAATTTCAGATAAAATGTGTGATTAGTACAAAGATCTGGCACCAACAAAATATTGCTGATAAATATCAGCAGAAGACTGAAATCTATATTTTATAGATCCATGTAGTATACCACAATCTTGCTGAACAATATTCTTAAAGTTTTAATTCAAACATTTGTCTAAATGTATAATATACAAACATATTTACTAGATTAGTCCCAATAATATATTAAAGTTGTAGAGAAGATATTCAAATAATGATCATGCCCGTTTCTTGGAGATAAGTCCAAAAGGTACACAATAATTAGTAATTAATGCAAGATAATCAGGTCAAAATGTCTTGATGAAGAATAACAGAACAGGCAGAACTGTTTGAATTTTTTTCTAGTACTTTTCTTATAAATAGAAGATTTAGGTTCTAAATTGAAGAATATATAAACAAAGTAAACAAAATTTAAAAAAAGAACAACGAAAATCATAGGTACATACAGGGCATGATTAATTAATTTAGCATGTGCCGCCATCCCGTATGCGATAATAAAAGTTGTCATATGAGCCACAACGAGCACCTGTCGTATCTAATGACCGCTGAGGTAAAAGTGACAGTGGCGCCACGCAGTATATCGATCCTGTATGGAGTTAAATGGGCGCGGGCTTACTCGGGTGGCCATTCGGAACTCCTCGCCTGTCCGCAGCCTCATTCTTCGTTGTAGTCCACAGTGGGTTGCGGTAGTTGGCGCTGCCTGGTCCGCAGTGTCCGCAGTCAGTTTTGCTGGTTTACGTCGTTGGTGTGGTTAATGGTGGTTGATGGTTGGAACATAACCTAAAATATTACCGAGCTGAAATCGATCAAATGCATGACAATAAGGACCAAACTGAGCCATCTACGTTCTTATGCCCGTGTCGCGTATAATCGAGTGTATTGAGAAAGTGTTGGCAGAGTTTCGATGTGCATAGACCTCCAGGAATTTATCCATTACTGGGGCATCTATATTATCTTCACAAATCTTTAAGAAGAGCTAATCACTCAGATCTGACTACTATTCACCTTGATTGGGATTTAGCCCGGGGAACTTTCACAGAATTCCGGAAAGTGCGTTATTTGCGATAACAGAAATTATGCACATTTATTAAATTTCACCTGCAAGAAGCAATACTTGGGTAAGTTGTAGAATACCTGTTTCCAATTATTAGTTCTGAATCAAATCATTAAAATAATTTTTATCGTTTGAAAGCTATAATTCATTCAGAAACAACTTTACAATTTTTTATATCATAAACATATGAAATATTTGTTAAAGTATAATTGCAGTAACTAATGCTAAAATTATTCAATGTGAGTTTCAGTGGTCATTAATTGAAAAACAAGTGATGATTAAAAACAAGTTTTTGAAATGTTGAAAAAGCAAGACATCTGTTAGTATTCTTTAATTGTTCCAACTTTCGAAAAGTTTGCATTCAGACGAGGCTGCATTGTGCTGCGTTTTTCTCAAATTGAAGGATGAAAGTTTGATTTTAAATTACAGATTTTTAATCATAAAAGTACTGTTTATTTTTCTTTCGGGTTCGTAAATTGATACGGAGGCATCTATATTATTGTTCTTGCAGATGTCATATACAATCAAACATAAATTGTCATATTTCCCGAATAAAAGTCGTAGATATGTACATTTTGAAACTGCATAAACGTCATCAGATATCGTTTATTACATTCTTATTGCATGGCAAGCTTATCTGATTTTTTCTTACGTTGTTAGTACGACTTTGTAAAGCACAATGCGCACAGTACTTTGCAGACGGTTTCTGAGAATTTGCTACTTATTCGCTCACAATTACTCTTCCTCCTTGCAGAGCCAGCTTCTTCCTTTTTTCTTGTTAGTTTTGCAAATTTTACTGGTTACCAGCTGCAGATGTTTGTCTTGGATGGTTTGGAGATAATACTCGTATACAGGCTTTGCCACTCATTTAAAGTTGTATCTCTTCATCTTTTGTGTGGACCTAGCTGACATGCACCTAACGAGCCAATAAGAAATCCTGCGTAATATTTACTGAAGTAGTTGTTCATGGTTACGCAAACTACGCTTGGGGTAAATTATGCATTCGATGATTTCGCATACTCTGCTGATTCGAATAGTTACGGTGTATGACCTGGCGTAAACGCGCGTTGATCGCTAGTGTCTGCAAGACGCCGGATCTGGTACGCGCTATGGTGGTCGCCATGCGAACAAAGCAGAGCTCATGAAGTCTCCTTTTACGGACGATATTCCATTCCACGTATTCTCTTCAGGTTCCGTGCCCACCGAAGACATTTTGTAAAGAGCAGCTTGTAAAACTTTCGTCATTTCCTATATCTTGCATCTTACTCGTTCAGATAGTTTTACTGAAATTCTTTAAAAAATTAGACAATTATTTTGGTTATAATGTGAAAAAGTTATTGTGTCTTTATGTTAATATAGCTAATTGTGTTGACGCAATAAAATTCCAATTCTTATAACAGCGCCAAAGCACCCACCAAAGCAAAAACTGCAATGTGCTTGCTTGTGATAGAAAATACCCTATTCTTTGCAACATTTGCGCTCCTATAGCCGCTCTTTGGCAAAATTATGTTAAAGATATATCAACTCCTAAGAAAACATATTTGTAAAAAATAAGCAATTGTGTTGCTTTATTTCTCTGTTGTAAAGAAAAATCTGCGACTTTGTGGAGAAAACTTCATCATTGTGGTTTTGAACAGTGTAATTATTTCTAATTGCATAGTATGTGGAATATTTGTTATTAAGGTGAATTTGCGCAGACTTTTATTCTTCCCAGACGGTGAACTCTTTTTAAATTATATTGAATTAATCCTGCAATTGAATTACCTTAGTGTGATTCTCATTCCTGTCAACCCTTTTCATTGTCTATATAAGTCAGATTTCCTATCTAGATTGCTAGAACAACAATTATTTGGCTAAAATATTTAAATGTAAAATGCTACAAGCTACGATCGCAAATACAGCATATGGTGAAGTTACTTTTATTTACTTCCTGTCTGTGGCTTTGTTTGGTTCTGGTGTATTCTAACTTGATGTTATTGAAGGGTGGCAAATAACCTGCGCAACTCATACAATAATTGACCATTGAATCGTGAGTGGAGCAAATATTTCCGATATATCTGTTAAAAATATTGAGACTTGTTCAATGAATATTTATTTGTTGGAATTAGTATTTGCCAAAAGTGTATAGTGAGCCTGGGGTGAAGTGGTCGAGGCAAAGTACCTCCTAGATAGTGGCGAATTTGAATAGATAAATAAATGTCTTCATGGTGTCAAATACCTACATAAATATAGAATTAATTAATAAGTAAAGGTTAGCTTAATTCTGTTTCCTGCATTGGAAATTATGAAATGCCTTTTTGTCTCTGGTTTGTCGTGGAGCACATTGTAGCTCATGCCGGGATACACCGACCAGAGGGACTAGACCTTCACTTCATTGTGCTGTAGTAACTACCATAGTTATTAGCATTTGTAGTCATTAGATTCAGTGAGAATATAAAGATATACTTCAGCAGGATTCGAACTCCATTCTCCTTGCTTCGCTGTCATTACTGCAATCAGATGCGCTAGCAAGCAAATTACGGAGTTGGGTCATCTATTTTAATCTTAGCAATTTCTCTATTTTGATATAAATTATACATGTAATCACGGTTTTTGCTTACGGGAGGCCTTTTTACATGGGTGTATGAAAAATTTAGATTGATTGTTCGAAAATGGTCGTTTTTGATATTGTGTTATCACTGATTTTAATGATACTGTGATAAATTTTCTTTATTTAATATACATAAATATGTTAGGCAATGTGTATCTGATGTATTGAGGTTTTCTATGAAATTCACTGGATTTACATCCATTATCAATAATAATACTCTGGTTGCCATTTACCGGTTACATGCTTTTAGAAGCTATGCATGTAACCGGTAACTGGGCACTCTTGCCCAAATTATATTCATCCTCACTTATAACCAGAATAAGTTTACATATATCAATATTTTAATTATTGTAATTTCTGAATAACTATTTAAATAACACTCTTGGCCAACCACTGCCCAGGCTGCCCGGCCTTAAAAAAAATAAATAAATTGAGAGAAGCGTAGTTATTTTTTTTAATTTGATTTTTTAAAGGCGGAGCAGTCTGGGAAGTGCTAGAGCAAGAGTGTATTTAAATAGAGTTATTTAGAACTTGCAATGAATGAACTGTTGTGGTATGTGACAAACTTATTCTGATTTACATTAGAAAATCTCCAAATGTGTAATACGTGTAATACGATCCTGGCGTTGTCGCGGAATATACTTTAAATATTATGTGAAATATTAAGCGTATTGATAATATGAATAAAAGTCCAACACTGAAGTATTGTTGCACACTAATAAATATAGTTGCATGTTTTTAGCATTACTAAATAGAACGTAGATTACGTTTGTAGTTTGTCTAATTAAAGACTATTCTAAAGTATTCCGTCTTTAGTTCAAAAATTAGCTTAGGTGTAAATTGCATGAAAATAAAAGTTATGCATGGTTTGAAAGATCGGTATTAATTTACGGTTTATGTTTCTGCTTGCATGGTTCAAGCAACAATTAGTCTTAATTGGTTGGCAGTGAGATTAGATTGAAACAATGCTTTTGCCACATCTAGAAAAGCGTCTTGTCTGCTTACTGTCTAAGAGATTTAATCGTCAACGTACGATTGATTTATATTGTAACTATCTTGCTAAATAAAAGTTAAGCTATGGTAAAGTGAATGAAACAAAAAATATATTATATGGTTCATACGAGACAATCTAATGTGCATTTATAAAGATTTACTAACTTATCAAGCTTTAAAAATTTCAATTACTGTTTACTGGGCAGATAGAAGGATGGTATTACTGATTTTAGCGGATTTTAAATCAGAAAACGATACATTGAAAGATTACTTTAGAATCAAGTTATGTATCCAAATTAATTGTTCTTCTGGTGGTATTATTTACCATTATATATTTTGCGCGATCTGACTTGCAATAGTACTGAACTTATTTATGTATTTTTACAATAACCTAAACAGAAAATTGGGTTATTATGATTTTTATATTGAATCTGTGCGTTCAAGAACTATTATTATTGAACTTCCTATAACCATATACAGGGTTAATTAATCATATATTTTAAACTTATTTATGAGAGGATGTTGTGGTGTTTGAATATAACTAGATCGTTACCTATGGACACCCTCTCAACTCTGTCCTCTCGCCACTGGCTATTCGGTGATTGAAATTTTTGTTTGCGTACACACACACCTTTCTACGATTTTCAAAGCAATGCTCACAATGGAGCTCTTAGCAGGATTTACGTTCTTCCGACGCGCGAAGTTGCTGCAAGCCGACATATTACCACTGCCATATGGGCGCGTTTACTTTTGCGGGATGGTAGTTTATTTACCCTCTTTTAAAATGTGTTTGCTGTGTACACATGGTATAAATTTATGAGACGCGTGTTATACGTACTAATTACAGTTTTGCTTTTTCAGATAAAAAATCCAGGAGACGTTATGCCATCAGCACGATTAACCCTCCGCGAGGAGGATGTCGTGCGCTTAGCCTTGGAGTTTCTGCACAATCGCGAATTGCATATTACTCAACTAAGCTTGGAGCGAGAGACGGGGGTGATTAATGGTGGCTACTCTGATGACGTCCTTTTTCTTCGACAGTTGATTTTGGATGGTCAATGGGATGACGTGCTGGAATTTATTCAACCACTGGAGGCTCTCAATTCATTTGAAATGCGGAAATTTAGCTTTACCATCCTAAAACACAAGTACATCGAGCTTCTCTGCATAAAGTCCGAAGCTAACATACAGGGCAATAGTGTTGATAATGCTGTTGAAGAAGTAGTTAAAGTGCTCAATGAGCTAGAGAAGTATGCGCCATCAAAAGAAGAACATTCTCATATGTGTCTCCTTCTTACATTACCACGACTTACAGATCATATGAATTATAAGGACTGGAATCCAAGTAATGCACGTGTGCAATGTTTTAGAGAAGTATATCCATATGTGGCCGAATTTCTTCCTGGAGATCGCAAACCCACAGACTCCAATGCCAATACTAGTGCGAAAAACGATCGACTTATTCAACTAATTATAAAGGGTATACTTTATGAGTCGTGCGTAAACTACTGTCAAGCCAAAGCTACTGGCTCTAAAGATCCACAAACGCAAGACATGAACTTTGCCAAACTTCTTGATGGAAGTGTGGGTTTTAGCGACTCTGACTTGAGTTTATTGAGTTGGCTTCAAAGTATACCACCCGATACTTTTGCTGTGCCCTTTGAACAAAGAACTCTGAATGTAGATGTAGAAAGATTGGAACGTCCTTCCCTAGAAGCATCATGGACCGAACATATGCTTGTAACACCAATCAAACCAAAGACATTTCCACATTCGGCAATGCCTTTTACACGACCACGTTCGGCTGCTGACGCAATGACTCGATCATTGATGCCGACTCTTGATGGTTTTCCTAGTGGGTTGAACCACAATTTGAGCAATGGCAACCCTAGAGCAATGGCTCTCAGCACTGGCGATATCAGCGTAAATCCAATGACACGTTCTAGTTTTGCTAGCTTCCATTTAACGGGAATTAAAAATACAAAGGCAATGAATAGTTCTGTTGACAGACTTTTTGAGAATGAGGGGGAAGTGTTTTTAAGTAATTCATACGCTGAATTTCAACAATTGCCTTCTATTCAAGAACAAACTAGTACACCAAATTCTAAACCATCACAATTGCCGCTATCGAAGAGTCCTGAAAATAAGATCCCGTTGACGCCAGAACATCGTGGTAGGGATTCGCCTGGTTCTATAGGAACGTCGCGGTCGTCACGACGAGATTCTCTAAACGACCGAACAGCTACTGCGCACAACATTGTTTTAACACCGCCAATACCACCAGTTGAAGGGACGAATTTGGAACAAAGTTTTAATGGTGACTTGTTGAAGGAGTTCCAAAAACAGAAACAGAAAGTTATGGATACGATTGCATTACGGGAACGTGAAAGGGAAGAGTTGTTAAAACAGATTAATTTGACTTCAGACAGTGATATGTAAGTATAATTGTTGTAGGAATATGGTTGATTTTTGGTAGTGTTATGATTTGTTGTACTTTGCAACAGAAAGTATAGCGTGACATTACACGTATTGTAAATATTTTGTAAATTTATCCAATTTGCTGACTGTAATCAGCAGCCGGGGATCGGATTATGCTCGTGAAGCAATTTTGTCTGATAATGAGTCACTCCTAGATTTACATATAAATTAATCATCTCAAAAATAGCGAAATTCCACAGTTAAAATTTAAAAGTAAAATTATAGTCAGTTTACCTAAATCTACGAATAAATTTAAACTGCTACCTACTTATACCAATTTTTTTATTCGCCGTTTCATTCATAGTTAAAATGAGATACGGATAAGAATCTGAGATAACAAAGTCAAGAACCCTGTACTCAAACTTTAATCATTATCAACATAGGAAATTTTAATCTAAAGTTATCTTAATACAATTTTACAAGATTGCAAATATTGGCGTATGGACAAAATGGCAAAGAGTTCGAATAGCAATAATAACGCATCAAATATATGACTTCATTTACTGAAGTCATAATTGTACTTTGTATTCATATTATATTTGCTGCTTGAATCATTCCTCTCAGACTACTACTCTCCTTGTCGATAAATTTCTGTAGAATGGTTATCATTAACACTTTCCCGTTTGTTAAACATATTTATAATGAATGTTTAATACCCCGACAATATAAATAGGAGAAATTTTGAAGAAAGCGTACCATCTGTAAAATATTTACTGCCTGTGATTTGAATAGAAACGTTATCTTCCCCACTCTGATTTTGAATTGCTTTGGAAGGTTTACCTGATATAGCTACTCGATTTGTAATTGTTTAAAGTGTAAGCCGCGGGCTGAAGTGAATCCGCGACATTTGCAATGAGCATGTAAATGTTGTTGTACCATGGAAAATAGTCAGTAGCATAACAACAGTTCGTGGGTGTGTGGTGCAGCGAGAATTGCATTATGCACATTATTCATTTGCGCACATTGTAAATTGAATTTACACCTTTGCTTTAATTTGAATAAACATACGCTCATCTTCCACGTGATGCGGTTAAATTAACAATTTGGAAATCATACTGCTTAAAAACATATAAATAGTTATGTTTTCATTAACTTGATTTTAGTTTTTCTTCAGTGCATTCGAAGTAACGTCGTATTTAAAATCTTTGAGTGATGTGTAATTGCAAGACCGTTTGCCTTTCTCATGTGATAGAGTAACATAATTGCTATTAATTCAGTTACAATAGTACATGAATGTAATTGGTCAAACATCTAATTGAATTGAACCATTTTAGCACTCTAGACATAACCGAACAAGTTAAATTCATTTTATAACGTCGATACAAAATTGAGTGCATCTCGCATTTTCGTGAATTATATCAATACATAGCGATAAGTTAGAACATCAAAATGTATTACAATAATTTTCTTCATCCTCCATTCCAAGCGAAATACAACAAGCATGGTCATAGAAGGGTTGTTACATATATGGATAATACTAATTGTAGTGTACATGGCCGTCATGTATGTCATGAACATATAAATATTCGAGAGCTAAATAATGCCATCTCAAGGTAAAGTGTAATACATTTAGAAACATTCACTGCACTTCAATGGAATTTATTAATTAATGTTCAAGACGTGATGTAAAATTTTATTTTAAGCAAGAAAAATAATACATTTTGTCACGTATTGTCAAGGATTGTTTACAATCTGATTTATATTCATCATAATTTCAAGGAAGATTCCTTTTTTGATATATTAAGAATTGCATTATTTTATTTCTTTATTTCTGTTATAGGAAACTGCCAAGTACTAACAAAGTCAATGGAATTAATACGCAAAATCGAAACACGGCTTTGCCTCGTCCAAATACTAATGGAAGTGATAATTGCAGGTAACATTTAAACTAAATATTTTAACATCCTCAGATTTTTGTACATCTAATATCTGACATATTATTAATCGTAGGAACAGATGAAATACAATTAAAACATAAAATAAACAAGTAGTAGTAGTTTCGTGTGGTTTAGGATATGTGTCTTTCAGTTTATCGACGAAATAATGGTTTTTCTCTATTGCAGAGAATATAACAGAATATAATTTGATCATGCGTAATAATACTGCATAAGCCGTGAAATCGAATTTGTATTTTTACGTAATTGTTTCATATTTACGCCAGGTGTACAGGAATTGCAAATTTACACACCATCCAGACACACGGCTTGAGGCATACACATTAAGCGATAGGCTTTTGATGTACTATTAGTAATAGAATTAATATGCTTTCTTTTATTACAGAGCTCCATCTTGCCGAGATGGTACTGAAGAACCAAATGATGCAGTAAAGGTAAGATTATACCTAGTTGATATCGTAAAATTGGCAAATCGAGCGATTGCTTATTGATAAGCAATATAAAAGCACCTAAAACGCTCACTAGCGTTTAAATGTTAGTCCTACTTGGCAAAATATTGCCTTGTACTGGGTACTAAATGTCATTTTTAAATTCCCGTGAAAAATAATAATTCGTGGAAGATTTTTCTTAATCACCACATGTCTTAACTTTAGTTGAATTTAGTATAGTATTAATTCACAAATGGTGAATCCATAAAATTATATTAAGTCAATTGCCTATGGCTAACAATCTTATAGAATACTGAGGGTAATACAACCCTATAATCTAATTAACATTATATGGAGACTGAGTAGTACAGCATGGATTCTTGGCAACTTGGTTTATATGAACTTCTATGCACAAACAGGACACTAGCGAGGATCAAATGTATAAATTCTATAATGTTCTACTAGTTCAAGTTTATTTAGGCGAAAATCGTTTTCAGGATGTTATTTTGCACATAAATGTGAAGATATATTGATTGAGTATTTAAAATTTTAATTATGTCACTACCTATTCCATTTAAGAAAATGCGATCTTTAGAATTTCGTAAATAGTATATTTAATTGGCGGGGTGCAATGTAATTTTGACCTATGGTAAGTCTATTAAAAATTAATTGTATTTCGTATTATGTTTTTTTTACTTCTTAATTTTATTACTATTCATTCTAATACATAAATATTATGAAGGAATTTATGAGAGTGCACTCGAATATCTCTTTTGTTAAAATAGTAACTAACTAATGGTTCTTTCCTAATTGTTTCTCCTTATTTTTGTAGGTTTTATGTTTTAAGAAATTTTCACTATTAATATTTGACCCATTTGGGTAACTACAATTAAACACTAAATGCCAAAAGTGCTCGAACGATTCATTGTTGATTTGTATGAGGTTTAAGTGGTCACCGGAATTTATAAGATGATTGATATTTTGGAATATATCACTTTGGAACACCTCGCTATTTTGTTTAGCATGGTTCATTTGGTATATGAATATACTAATTACTTTGTTAGAACGGGTCGGCAAATTGGTTTGTAATAAATCTCTAGGACAATTCATACCTGAACTTTGCACTCAAAATGGTTCGCAACAATTCCGTGGGATGTTCGTGCGCATGTTTGTTTCTGAGATTTGCATGAATAATTTTTCATTTATCATTGAAGCAAGGTTAAATGCATTTGCTGCGCATATTAATTTTCTTTGCTTATTTAACTAGTAAAATTTGGATTAACAGCAATTATTGAACAACCTGCCAATTTAGTAGATGAAATAGGATAAGAGGTGGATGCTGCGTGGCCTGATCATATTAAATTATCTTGAAATCGATTCCATCAATTTTGCTAGGAGTAATTCAATTTTGGACAGTTTCAGTTGTTGAAGTGACACTAGTAAAATTTGACCCATAGAAAACATGCATTTAGATTACTACCTTAATGGAGAAGAGTTCGTCCTTGGTTATCAATTACTGGTAGACAGTTGACTGGGTTTTTACCAGAAGTCGGGGCAGCGCTTTATTAGTTTAAACAATATGTGTACCAAGTTTAGACAAGTCGAAAACAAGAAAGATGAAATAAACAAGCCGCGATTTATTCAATCGTAAATTTGGGCATAGATATAATAAACAAGATATGGTAATATACAAACATGTTTATAACAATAACAAAGAATACATACAGATTGATTATTAAGAATATGTTTTTGGTGATATCTTTATCTCATTAGAATATTATATAATGGTAAGCAAATGTGTTGGAAAACTAGGATTTTTTAAATTAGAAAAAAAAAACGCGTTCCAATAGTTTTGGCGCTTTATGGCTTGGGTGTACCTTCGCCGATAAACAAATTATTAATAATAAGTATTCCTAAGTTGATTTCAATCATATCATTCCAATTTGCTGATTATGCTTATATAACGGAAATTTATTTCTTCTGCATAATCTATATCTCTTGAATATTATAAAACGTGCTACCGCGCCGCTCCGTTTATGGTTCCGGCATTGGCGAACTTGGTTGTGTGAGTGGGTGCTCATATAGCTGTGAAAGGTGTGGGAATGGACGACACAACTATGGCGGGAAGGAACTAAGAACGCATATTCTCGAATCCAACGGTCTTGGCTACGATAGTCTTCAGCGGTCTTACGAGAAGAGAAGAGTTTCAAGCAAGATTTAGTTCGCATACAATCGTATTCCGCTATTCTGTTTATATCAGTGTCTACGTCAAGCGAAATATTCTTAGGTGCATTGGAAATTGAGTTAAAGAATTATGTAAAATAAGTAATAATTTGCTGGGTGCATTAAAGCTTTATTTAAACAGTTGAACAGTGACTCTTGCGTGAATTACAACTATAAAAGCAATGTCTACTGCAATTAATCACGCAGCCGCAGTTAAACGATTGGAAGCTCTTTTTGGAAACGTTAAACTTGAAAATAAGCCATACATGGAAATTGTGGAGGTGGAATCCTCCCTAGATACCAAGTGTGACGTGCATGGAAAGAATGCGTTCAAAGGAGGGTCTCTTGGGAATATCTTACATGCGAGTAATAGCCATAATCGCCGAGATTCGCTTTCATTTCTAAGACAGAGTGATATTGGGTCTTACTACAATCCAAAGTCACCTGTACACGTATTTGGTAATGGTGTCGGGCCAAGGCGTGAATCATTACCAGCATTAAATATTCACAATAGCAGCTACAGGTGAGTCAAGCTAATAAGGCACAGAATAAAATTTGTGGCAAACCAGTATGTTTGTACTAATTAAATTATAGCTGCCAGCAAAACTTTCTTTAAAGGCTAGACTTATATACAATTCAGAAAAAATCAATTTAATAATATTGTGATCAATGTCCAAAATTACAATTCCCATTTTCCAATTCAGGAACTGGATTCTAGTTCCATTACGCATATTTTAATAACTCACCAAACGCTTTATGGATAGACTTCCTATATTTATAATACCTTTTTACCGCAACTTTCTTTTGTAAGCCGTGGTCTTATACATCATGGCTCGCCAAAAGTGTCTAGGGATCAGTGCGTTTTATCATGATTTATGGGAAACAATCTTCAGATGACACTGAGTATAATGTATCGGGCTCTTTCGTTTAATAACTATACCATTATATATAACTAGTGTAATTTTACACTATAATAAATGAACTAAAAATTATTAAAATCATTCTTTCTTTTTTTTGTTCCGAGAAATCAAACTGTCAGCTATAATTTTATTACTACATTCATTTAGACGTCGCGGCTCTCTAGGCCTACCCAATACACCACCAAAAAAAGAAATTGAACATCCGAGTCATTTTGCTGCGATGTTGCGAAGCGATTCACTGTTCTCGTCGAGGTCACTGAGGAAAGATAGTACATTGAATTGTCTTTCGAATGGTCGCCGAGAATCTTTACCCGCGAACTATTATCGCAAGGATTTTTCGCTCAAACATAGTACTGTGGATGGAATAAGACGTAATAGCTATCGTCGATTTTCGAACGATTCTTTGGATGAAAGACGTAACTCTTGGGACTCTGGACGTCGCGGAAGTTCTGGCAGTTCAATTGTATGGGAAGAACCGATTTGGAAAAACAAGGTTAGTCCCAACGGTCAAATATACAAAAAAATCATATAAGCATAGGTTTGATTGATACAAAATAATATTATATAAAATATAGAAATAAACGTATTGTATCAAAAGCATATGTCTAGCAACACATTTACCAAGGGCAAGATGTACACAATACAAGCTAAGTACTGTGAATGTTTGTTCACTTCATAGCACCCAGTAATTTACTAAATCAGTAAATACTTGTACCAAACTAAAATCTAAAATCGCAGAAGGATGTTTGTTTGAATTAAATTTTTAGTTAACTGGTATTACAAATTAAATGAAGATTACTCTATATGTATAATCTTGTTGTGGGGATTTCTCTCTGAGAGAACAAAATTTTAATGTATAATGGAAAGATAATTCCTGCTAGCGATTTTACACTACGATTAATATACTTTCAAAGTCTAATAAGCCGATATTGTAGGTCGAGATATTTGATTGCTGTTATTATATCTTTCATTCATTGTTTTGTCATTTATGCCCGTTATCGACAAGAATATTGGAAAAAAAACTGGAATATTGTTACTATTAAATTATATATTTTTTAGATCACGCAAAGATGAAAGTGTGATTTTTGAATTATCTGATTAGTTCGGTGAAATTGATAAGTGATGCGACTAGTGGTGATTGATGATGCATGTCATTTCGTTTCGCATGATAAGACAATTATTGCCACACTTTTCACCGAAGAAAGTCGCAACCATTATAAATGGGATTCTAATAATAATGTGCAGTTAGTTTTAATTTATACGGTTGTGGTATTTCTAAACCTCTCTTCATTTGTCAATCTGCAAAACGAACTATGCTTGGTTGCAACCGACATAGAGATTTCACTTGCGCATTGCATCCGTTCTTATTTTAAGACGGATCTTTGTGTCGGTTATTAAATTCTGAATTATATATATTTTCTAGTGGATTATCAATGGCTCAAAATAGTTAACAACGGAGGATACGTAGATTATACATAGGTTTTATTTTACCACAATAATTAAAAGGGAATTGATTTGGGACGCGGCCATCCCTTTGTACTTTCCCGCTACCTTCCCAAAAATACACTCAAACTTCTACGAGAATATTTTGCTGTTAATCTTTTAAAATGAAAAAAATTGAGTGAGTGGTATGGGGACGCTAGAAGGAAAGCAAATTAAATTTTAATTTTGAAAGTAATAGTGCACAGACGTAATGTATACTTAATTTGTTTTAGACAAGTATCTATATTTACTATATTCTTGTCAAAATAAATAGAAAAAACATTAGTTGTACATTCATAACTGTTAAACTATTAGTCTTCACCATGATGATTTGATTTGCTACGATTAAATTCTATGGCAAGTTCAATCATGCACGTTCAGTTGCTATTGAAAACTAGGTAGTTACAGTTATCCGCTATGCCAATAGCATTTCCATATGACACATACAATTCTTTGTTAATTGACAACCTCGTTTAAAGAGGTAATTGCAATTACTTTGCGCGAGGCTTTCTTAATTTGTAGTTGGCTTGATGTTTTCTTCCGTAGGATCAAATTAATGTAGCTGTGAGAGAAAATTTTTTGAGTGGGGCAAAAATTCTTACGCGATGTAGAAGTAGGTTGCTTCACAACGCTACAAAATGAAGTCTACACTTTCTGCCATTTCTGTGAAGTGGCTTCTGACTGCCGGCTGAACGCGTGTGTGTGACGTTTTGTTTGTGCTTTGGCCAGTTGTGAAGTGCTCGTTAGCATATTTGAAGTTAAATGAGTTCACCGTAATATATCTGGCGTTTTAAAAATCCTTTTAAGTGTGTTATTCTTCTGGAGGTTGCAATGATGAACGAACATTTGTTAAATCGTGGTCCTCGGGTTCACCATTGGCAGAGCACCGAGATGTTATACGTAAAGCCATGGTATTTCACCCGACGACATCAATCACCCAAACAAACTTTTAACTTTCGACCACCCGAGTCCAGTTTGCCGTATATGTTATCCTCAAATTCGAATTGCAGTACAGCATCACCTCACAATAGTAAATCTATTATGAATGACCACCACTATCTTGCGCCATACTATCGTAACGCAATGCCTCCCCCGCCAAACCCTAATAAAGTTTTGCAAACAGAAAAAAACGCGCGTAATTTCAAATCATCCGCCAGTCAAATTACTGATAACTGTTATTGTAACAGCAGATCGAGATCAATGGAGGATGTGCGGACTGAAGTTATTGAATTATCCGATTGGAGTGATTATAACGTGCCCTTAAGTAGACTGAACTATAAAGTGAATATGTATGAGAGATCGCGAAGAAAACCACAGCGTCAGAGGAGCATGGATAACTTGCTGGAAACTAGTAACAACTATGTACAACCTAGTGGAATCTATCATAAACCTCCACTTTCTCTATCCGACAAACGAAACAAAACATATGGAAACTACGTCACCTCTGTAAAACAGCACAATGGATATAATAGTAAAATTAACTACAACAATGAAACGGTAATAAATGCAACCATGCCAAAAATGCAACCACTTGATTCAACTCTATTGCAGATGTTCCCAAACGTTCGTAAATGCAAAAGCACAATATTGGTTTTATTAAATAATGACTAAAACAAATGTTATATTGTTCCAAAGCATACACACACTGTATACGCTTTAACTTGGTCGTATAACGTGAATAATATCGGCCATAAGTTTATTTATACTTAGTACATATGCATACTAGAATAAATTTCATTCAAATCGACCAGAATCTCAGATGCTTTCTTAATGAGAACGTTGTACTTGATTCGAATTTGTGTCAGAAGGTTTTTTCGATTTTTTAATTCTTGCCTTATTATTTTGTATTCAATGTTATTATCGTTTATTTTTGGGTATAACATCTGACAAATTACAGTTAGTATATAGTTGGCTATATTATTACAATGGATAATATCGATATCGTCCTGCTGCAATATCAAATGTTGCAAGGAAGTATCTTTTTGCATTCCGAACATGCACTGTTGTGTGGTGCATTGAAAATGTTCTAGTGTCATTTCTATAGTTAATTATTCAGTTACTCGTATTTTATACTCTTTTACTTGCAAAACTTACCTGGGTGAAAATCAGGTCTTATTACAACTGTCCTAAACAGAGGATGAGGATAATTATCGTCCACATGTCAGGTTTCTTGTAATATATATATCTATATTATATAATTAATTAGACTCAAACATTTACTATTTATGTTTGCGTCTGATTGATTTGAGATTAGATTGAATCAGTAGTTGACATAAATTCCATGTTCGCAGGTTTTTATTTTCTCATATCATCATACAAAAAATTAATGTGATTGCATACAAACCACATTCTTAAGACTCGCCGTTATTTAAAAAATGTACATAACAGGTTATACACATTTATGCGAAACCGCGACGGCAACTGATGAAAGAACCAACAAGGGACTACTATTACTTGTACAATTACCCTAGGTTTTAATTTGTACTTTAGTGGCATACATTTATCTATTAATATTGGGTATGCTAATGTTTTCTTTCTTCTGTGTTGTAAAACAGTCTGTTACATTCATTAATTCAAATTCTTAATGACTATTAAATTACGCAGATACCTAACCAACCAATGTTGCGATATACTTATTTATATGTACTTATTCGATACTTTCATCATTACATGCAACTTACAAATACCACTGACTTCGTTTGCGTAATAATACTGTTAGATAGCTCTACCGGTGCAGTTTTTATTTTTATTTTTAAATGAGCACCATTATTAGCACATCCGTAGCAAGCGTTCTTTCTTATAAACATTCTTCGGAATAAACTGCACATGAACACGTAATTCCAGATCTATATGTTTAGTAGTGAATATGCTTGTTACAATTATTATGAATTTTTCCTTTATACAAAGGGATTGTTCATGTGAATTGCTAGGCTGTTTACTCATAACCCTATCACTTCATGGGAGTGTATGAATGTACTTTTTTAGGAATCGCCCTTTCTTGTTTTATGGCTGATTGTGGGAAATAAAATGTTTTTTTTTTTTTTCAGTCTACATCTAGATCTTTAGATATCGACAATTCTGAGGAAAGCACATCAGCTAGACCAAAATTTGTTGCCGTCACTGCTTTGGAGGATGTCCAGGCTGTAAGATGTGCAGAATTTCACCCCAGTGGACAATTGTATGCTGTGGGTTCAAATTCAAAAACATTAAGAATTTGTTCATACCCAAAGTTAAATGACTTGAGGTGCGTTTAGATGCATTTTGTTTAAAAACTGTGTATTATACTTGATGTTTTGCAGGGAGGATCATCAAACTTATCAACCTACAGTTCTTTTTAAAAGAACCAAACATCACAAAGGTTCTATATATTGCTTGGCATGGTCCCCAGTTGGCGATTTAATGGCTACTGGCTCAAATGACAAAACTGTAAAGTTGATGCGATTTAATGCTGACACTTCAAACTTGGAAGGTGAAGAGGTGGAACTATCTATGCACGATGGTACTATTCGTGATTTATGTTTCTTGGAGGATTCTTCCAATAAGTCTAGTTTATTGATCAGTGGAGGCGCTGGTGACTGCAAAATTTACGTAACAGACTGCGCCACAGGTACACCATTTCAAGCATTGAGTGGGCATACAGGGCATATTTTATCCTTGAATACTTGGGGAGGAGCCATGTTTGTCAGCGGATCTCACGATAAAAGTGTGAGATTTTGGGATTTGCGAACAAGAGGATGTGTAAATCTTGTAACACCAGTTACCGTGCCCGGAACACGACAAGGATCACCAGTAGCTGCGATTTGTGTCGATCCATCTGGGCGACTACTCGTTTCTGGCCATGAGGATAGTTCATGCGTTTTGTATGATATTAGAGGTGGCAGAAATATTCAGTGTTTCAAACCACATTCGGCTGATGTGCGTTCAATTAGATTTTCACCTTCTGCTTACTACTTGCTAAGTGGAGGGTATGACAACAAACTGGTGCTTACCGATTTGCAAGGTAATATATATATATCTTCTTCTTAGCTAGAAATACAATCTTATATTATCATAATATTACAGGCGACCTTACTTTGCCGTTGCCGAGTGTAGTTGTGGCCCAGCATCAAGACAAAGTAATCTCTGGACGTTGGCATCCATCCGAATTTTCGTTTTTGTCAACATCGGCAGACAAAACAGCTACTTTATGGGCTCTACCACCGATTTAAGTGCTTGCTTCATACGTACCATTTGATATTATTGGTTTACAACATTAACCTTGTTTAATTTGATTATGGGATAATAATTATTGAAGTCTGAACTAATTAATTTTACACATGACAAAAGTTTTCAGAGGAAAATATTAACTCATTAATTCAATATTAATCGTTAACTTCGTATTGAGTACTACGATAAATATTATTTTATGTTATTTATTACGTTTAATATCGTTGGAAATTTGTTTTAATAGTAATTAATAAAATATAAAATGTATATATTTCATTATTTGAAAACACAATGGTATTCTTGTTAATGTATGATATTTTTATATTAAAATTAGCCAAACCACATGATAGCATATGGTTCAAATTAAAGTATTGTTACGTCCATTATTTTCGAATGGATGCAACTTAATGACAATTATTAATCAAAATTAAACAGCTTCATAAATTAACTGTCTACATTGTTAATTGCAACAGTTGCACAAAATATAATGTATTAATCAAATATAAATATTATGTAATTGTTAAAGCTGCTTTATTAAAAGTAATTTACAAGAATGTAATTGTAAGTAAATATTCTACGTAATATTTTTGTTGGGCGAAAAATTCTGGCCACTAATACCCCAAGTCTATTATGTAAATGATGTGGATCATATTATTCTGCTTTCAGTGGCTTGCACAGCAAGGCTAAGTGGTATAACGCACTGTTCTATTGAGTAAAAGCAGTAAGTATTCATTATTCAATATCTTTGTGTTGTTAATGAAAGTGTTGTCCAGCCCTGCTTCGTATTCTGCGCCTTCTCAGAGAGACTTCTATAGTTGGTAGAAACTCATTTCTTACAATATTGAGAAATAAGAGTATTTCGTGCTACTTAAATACACTGAGTGTCAAAATAAGCTGCTTCTAATTGCAACATTTTTTGTTTCGGTGCTTCATGCCCGAGCTTCAAAATTCACCCACTTATACAGCAAATTAGGGGCTTGCGGTGCTTGCTTGACACATGTATAAGCTTCGCAGTTATTCCTCTTTTGAAAGCTAATTCAGTTGCAGCTGTACCGAATATCAAGTACTTTTACTTAATAGCCAGTATGAGTTATAATTTTAAAACCGTGTGGATTGTGTACATTGTGTATTCAAGATATTTGTTGTCACGCGGGTTGCCAATCTTGAAACATGTGTTTACAGAAATATACATCACGGCTGCACGCTGTTCATGTCGACACTTCCCCCGAACAACCAGATCCATCAAGTTATTTCGACTTGTCCAGACTTGTTGCGCGTTTCGTGCATTCCTTCGTCGGTATCGGAGGTATTGGGACCGGCGTCATAAGTACAGTTGTTGTTTTGTAGGTGATATCCAGAGGAAAATTTATCAATCCGTTTTACTTGCTAGTTTTTAATATTTTATTTTCCTACGTTAAATTGATACAATTTCATTAAACGTAACTATAGCAACAGGACAAAACGGTAGTGAGAACTACTACATAAATAAAGTGAGCCACGCGTACCTACAAGGATACTGAAGTAATGGGAAGACTGCATTTTCATCTTTTGGAATGTCTTCGTAGAAAACAGGTGTGTTACATGTTGTTTGGTATTGATTATTATCGATTATGGGAAAGTAAGATTGTAATGTTATTGTTGGCAAAAGTACTGTTCTAGAAACACGTGGTGCACAATTGAGTGTCGCAGAAAATAGTAATAAATAATTAAAAATGTTTCTTTACTCACTTCCCTTGGTGTGGTGTGGTTCTCAAAGAAAATGTGTTCAGATTTCCCACTTCATTTAACTATTAGTTTATCTATTAGCTAAAATAAATTATTTGCATTAATATATTTGGTTCAACAACAAAAGCTGCTATACTTATCTGTTGACATTTATAGTTTTCACACATTTTTTATTTTTATATAGGTTACGCTTTCTGAGCAGATACTAATCATTAATTGAAAGAACAACGCTCCATAATTATGTTGTTTAGAGAAGGAACCAATTACGCTCGAAATTTTGACTATGACTATGTATCCACATATCCACATTGTAGGTTTCCGTTGAACATAACTTTCCTTTTCCGGACTCTAATGTAGTTTATTTGTTATTTTTTATGTTACTATTCCAAGTCAGCATTATATTGAAATATTTTCATGATGTAATATCATTAAAATATTTTGATTTGCTTACACTGCGTTTTACGTTATGGTATTATATGTAATAAGTTAATTCGATTTTATAGCATAAATTTCGAAATGGTTTATATTATCCATTGTTTTAACAGTAGTTATTAATATTGACTGCCACCAAAATGCCTCACTATATTTTGAATATACGGATGATAGTTTTAAAATATGTACTGTGCTACGACCCTGGACTTTTGTTGGCCTTCTCTTCATTGTAAAATATATGTAGTGGACTGGTATGTAACATTTCTGTTAATAACTTGAGAAAAAAATAGAATTGGGCGTGATACCAATATTACCAAATCCTTTTGTCATTTATTGTATGCACCGGTGTAATTTGATATACATTTAGAAAATTTTGAAAATTTATCTGCGGTTTAATTTACTACGAACGTTATTTCCTCTACATAAGCTTTTATTTAGACTGAATTCCAAGAGAACATAACAACCTCTACTCTTTCTCATCATGTTTCATTTAAATAGCCAATATTGGTATTTTGAACCTCAAACCACATTTTTAGCGCTGACAGCAGTAGGAAATTACTTGGTCATTGCGACTAATCACTTTTTGAAGTTTTACATCACAAACAAATTTGCAAATATTACGCAAATTGGCCAATAAAAGTATGTATTGTTTGGGTAGTGTTTTATGAACATTATATTCACACACGTATGTAATATGTATTCGCATCTATTAATGAGTATATAGTAACAGCAGTTAGTAGAGTGTTTATATAGGTTTATATAAGTTGGAATATTTATCTATTACTGTAAAGGATGTTTTGTTAACTATATAGGAGCAGAAGTATGTTACGACTGCATTCATAAAGGTTTTGCATAGTTTTCCACACATTTTTAGATCATAGCCGCGACGGTCGCACACTTGGCAACACGCTGGCTTGCGAGTCGAGAGACCGTAGGTTCGAATCTTGGTAGCAACATTCGGAGCGTTGTAGTTAAAACCGAAGAGTGTACTGCATCCCACAGAATAAACGGTCCAGCCACCGAGCGTACTGTAATAGTACGCATACATCACGAAACCCTTTACGTGGCACACGGTTGCGAAAAGGATAAGAATAAAATGATGATGGAAATTATACTAATGGATTCATTCTTTTGTTCGGAATATTTTGCGACGGGAGTGTCAACTGAAGGAGGCTGTCCCAAATTTACTAATGCCCGTTTGCATGTGTGGAATTTCTGTTTTGAGATTATTCTCATCGGAAGTTCGACGTCGATTTGGTTTGATGCGCAACCAACTTAACTTCCACATACTGTGTGTTTTTGAGTTCATACCATGCAAGAAATATCAAAACAGACTTGGGCATTCTGCTGACAATAATCTCACAAGTCGCTGTGTAATATTTCTCTTGTTTCCTGCGTGTGCTCGAGATCCATTCCTCGGTTTGTCACATGCAAAGTATTATATATTAGTTAATATCCTGTTATATAGAATTTATCATTTGAATAATATATAGTACGGTTATCAGCTTGCAGTATAGTTAATTTTAATATGTTACAACTACTTTTTATGAACAATTAATTTCCTCAGAACTAGTTATATTTTATATGGGTTCAAATAAATATTTGCAATGGTGAAGTTGGGTGTTTTGTATTTTTCCGTGCAGCTTGTTGCATTACTCATCCATTTTCTGATAACAAGTGCTGTTTGTGTTTCTGTAATGTTGCGATTAATTGACCGATACAATTCAGTTCAAAACAGTTAGTGGCAAAAGGTGGACAAATATATACGACTAAACAACAATACAGGGTGGCACAATACCATTAGTTTCAATTAAATTTAGATGCAATGGATTGGTTGGCTATTGCGTTCATTCATAAATATAATATAAAGGAATTACTACATTGTTGTGATAATCAATAAGTATTTCAAACATCGTGCAACATGTTTGATCACTCAGCAGTTAATAATTTGTTTCATACGTTTTCAGTTACAATCTAATAAAACGTTGAATCAAAACCAACGTATATATAATATGAATCCTTGTATATTTTGTGCCATATTTCACACGCTTGACTTACACGTTTTAATGAAGACTATGGGTTATTATTTATAATTCTTAATAGTTTACAATGCCCTTGCACGTCGCATCAAATATCCCAGACGGTCTCATATTAACTTGCAATATTGGTTACGCAAATTCATTGTATCCATTGGTCACTACGTGTGTCAATCAATCATACGTATATATGTATTGTGTAGCATATATGCGTACCAAACTGTTTTAATAAGTAATGATTGATTTGAGGTTTCTTTTTTCAGGAGCCTCAAAATTGCTAATCTTTCCACATCGGAACTCATTGTCTCACCAATCACCATCGCGGGACAACCACAATACGATTGATTGGTTCATATCAAAGTGTTGTCAAAGTGTATTATTAAATAATGTGTTGTGTATGAACATTGTGTACTAAAAAGTGTAAAAACGATAATAATTCTCCAACGCGCACATTGCAAAGCGTCACTTTTATTTGAAGTTACCCATGTTGCCACGGCTGCTCTGCACAAGCACCTGGCTCGGAAGGGCTCCACGGAAAAAAAATTACACGTTTTAAGTATTTCAGTTCCGCGTTACATATATAATTTACATTCCTGGATTTATATATTATCTTGGAATTTATGAAGCACGATATATTAGAGACTTAAATTAGTGCAAACTGTTCAAACAGTGTATCATTAACCGCAGGACACGAGCCGAAGAAATGGCAAACGCCAACAGAACCAATTTGCGGAAATTGTCATTTCTGGGTTTCTCCAAATCACAGCGGAAGGTGAGTTTAATGCTGCTATATTATACATCTAGAAGATGATGGTGTACTTATGACTATGCATTTGTTTAAGTTAGGCATACCCTGGCACTTTGTAGTTCTTCCTCTAGAATGGTTTGGTAATAGAAACCCGACCTTCTCTGTTTCATTCCGATATTGATCCCCGCAAAGCAATTTAACCTTAGCTGATTGAATGTATTGCGGTTCATTGTTCATTTCAATCAATTGAAAATCAACAGCTGCATGCTGTGCAATTAAACAATATTTATCATTCATGACTTTCATTTAGCGCATATTCTCTTTGTTTCTCTTTGCTGGTAATCTTTGCAATGGGAATGAATTGGATTTAGAATTAAAACAGTAATAATTTTATTGTAGCAGATGTGCGGACGAATTTATGTGCGCACACAATATATGGAAATAATTCTGCACTAATAATAATACACGCAGTTAGCAGCGGCACGTGTTTCACCTCATGCACAGAGAATAGCGATCCACGCTTTCTTCTTTTGGTTTGACCTCATTCATGACCATCCGCACGTGCCTGGTTGTCTCCAAACTCTCCCGGTGCCTCTCTCGCAAGGACAAACTCCTGGTACAATTTCCCTTACGTCATGCTTGAATTGTGACCGCGGGTGAAAGCGCGGTTCCACTGACAATGACCTTGATGATGGGGCGGTAGCACTCGCTGCGCAGAATGGTGTATCGACCAGAGAGTCGATTTGAGTGGAGGCGGCAGAGCTGCTACTCGCATCGAAGAATAGCATTGCTCGTACTAGGTCAGTGTTTGGGGACAAGCGCGCAACTCAGCATCCCTCTTGCGCGTAAACGCTAACATTGCGGAATCCACCGTATACGAAAGCAAAAAAACATTTTGATTTTTTAATTCCAAGAAAAATATTTTCCTTAAATTTTAATCACGCCTTAAGTGTTTAATCTAATTATATCAACCAGTTTCATCTAAACTAAACCTGCCTTCTAATTTGCACGACTAATATTAAAGAAATACGAACAATAATTGTACTTATTTGAAGTGTACGTGACTATAGTCCTGTGATAAAGTTGTTATCCTAGTCATTGCTTTAAACGCTTCCGTTTTTCCATTCAGATATTACCTGCGGTTTCATCACTTTTATTACTCTGTTTAAAATTACCAACGGATAACAAACATTTACAATTCATGTATTCGCTCTATTTACATATGTCTTCTACCTAGGGCCTGTTGCTCGTTGTTTCCTAGAATCTCTTTATTAGCATACATTTTATTTGTAATAAAGAAATAATCGAATGTTATCCGCGATTTCGTAAGACGTCACATTTTGTTCAGAAAGAAAGAGCACATAATTGCTACAAAATGAAGCGAAAAAAAATTTAAACTTATTTATCTTTGAAGCAAACATAACAAACATTCACACATTTTGCTTTTTTTTTTTAAATTTCATTTCCATTAAACGCAATTGAAAACTATACCATCTTTTTGCAATCCGTACCCATGTCGTTGGTAATGCCTATGGATCGTACCTCGACGTTGACGCATCGGTCCCTTTTACACAAAGTCAGAGGAAAACTACTGAAATGGGTATATAAATTAAAGGTATAAATTATTTGCAGTAATTTGTATCATATTATTATATGTAAATAATGCCAATTACCTTGATTATATCAATTTTGTTTTGTTTTCACTTTCCTGAGTTTGTCAGCTTCTTAATTACATTTGCCTATCATTGTTAGGTTTAGTATTTATTGTCTCTGTTAGATTTTATTTGTGAGTGCAAGTGAGGGGATTACTCAAATCGGATTTGAACCATTATTACACTTCGGAACCCTATATTTATATTGTCATGGTCAGCAAGTAATTCAATTTTACTTTGGTATTTTCATTCTTTCTATTACTTTTAGTGATGCTATACTGTCGCTCTATGTTTATAATTTCTTCTTTATGATGATCTTAGGTTTTATGAATTAATTTTTTTTTTTTTTTTTAAATAAAAATGTATCTGGTACTTTAGAAGGATGGGATCCAGGATCCCAATGACACGGAGGTTTATTTGGATGAAGAGTGTGCGAAGGTATTTACTATGGATTGTAGTAACTCCGAAAAGTTTGATTTGGAGAAACTACACGACGATGCTTCCATATCAGGCGGACCCCGAAATTACGGAGAAAACGAATATTCGTGTAAGTTTTGTAAGACCTTTTAAATGAAATTAAGAACATCCTTGTTTCGGATTTTTCCATTGCGTCACACAGTGTGTATTTAAATTTCTATGGTTACAGGAAGTTGATTTTGTGTTATTAAAAAGATGTGAACATTTTTCTGTTATGACAAATTGGTAGGTTTTCATTTCATTTTACACAAAACATTTAGTTGAAAAGCCAGTTTCAAAGCATTTCTCATGGGCCAACATTTCGTATGTAATGCAAATGACTCAATCGCATGGCAAGACATATGCAGCATGACTATAGTATAATTGTGATAAATACCGTTCGTTTCATCTTTTCTTATTTTTGTTCGTAGTGCACAGGAAGAAAAGTTATCCGCATATGCATGTGCCTTTGAAGGCGCCAAAATTGAAACGTCGGAGCTCTTCGCACCTCACAGCAAGCACTTCAGGTACACCAGACTCTGGGACACCTAATACATTGGCGAGTCAAACTCCGGTCCGGGCATTGTCTCTTCGTAACCCAGATTCTGTATCTGGTTTAATAACTATCTCTCATTTAGTGGAAGACGAGAGTGGAACCGAATCAGAAGGTGTTCTATCAGACCCTTCTGGCTATAAAACACATGACCAATCACCAGAAAAAAAGGTCCAATTTATTCCAAGTGATTTCCATGGGATTCCCGAGGATGACGGACACACGAACAAATCTGGAAACGAAAATAATGTTAGGAGGAGGTGAGTGAGAACAATAGTATGGTATTTTGTGTTAATTATCTTAGCGCAGTTAAGTGTACTGAGAACTGTTATATAAAATGTGTATGCCACAAGTGCATTCCACTATATCCTAATCTTGCTAGGCAACCCATAATTTGAAGACCAATGGATAAGAATACAAAGCCATCTAATAAAGATTTATTTTTAATTATTTGGCCGCCAATGCAACATGGTGTGCGCGGCATGTGAATGTTGTGCCTTTGCCAACTTTGCCTCACGTGCAAAAAATACTCGCTCCTGCGTAATGACTGGGCATATCTGCTGCAATTACGATGTGATCCGTGGAGGACTAAGTAAATGTCCTTTGAGAGCGTGCGGTGATAATTTAAGTGCGACTTAAGTCATGCCGATTACTTATGAGTCAGTGGCAGATGCACGAAGGCGGTAATTTATGCACAAGCCACACAATATATAAACACGTTCACTTATGTTTCCAAAAGAACTTTATTAAAATTATATCCATCTTTTAGTCGTCATCATCACATCCATCACAAATTTCGTAAATATTCCTTGCCGGACGATCAGAGTCGACGCCATCAACACTCCTATCGCCGCCATGTTGCACCTGAAACCCACAATAAAGCTCGCCGCGTTTCCACTCAACCGGAAGACCTTCCGCTGAAGGAAACTGATCGCGATCAATTGGATAGTCATCGATCCGATGATCCTAGAGGATTTCGCCGACATCGAACTACAAGACCTTCCAATGCTTCTATGGTGCATATTGGCAAGGGTGAACAGCTTAATCAAGGCTTCTTCAAGAAAATGTATGATCACAGTCCACATGCGGTAAGCTAAATGAATATTCTGTATATGATGGCGTTTACAAGTTGTTTTTCTTCAGATATTTGTGGAGTTAGATGAAATATGCGAAAAACATGATGAACGTGAATGGAAGGAGACGGCGCGCTGGATTAAATACGAGGAAGATCTCGAGGAAGGAGTTGATCGATGGGGCAAACCACACGTAGCGTCGCTTAGTTTTCACTCCTTGCTGAATTTACGTAAATGTCTTGAAGATGGCCTCGTATGCCTCGACATGGAAGAGCGCGATTTACCTGCTATTGCGTATAGAATCTCTGAAGAATTGTACAAGGAAGATTTAATCAGGGAAGATGATAAAGCAAAAATTATGCGAATTCTTTTGCTTCGACATAGGCATGTGAATGAACACCATGATAGACGCTTCGGTTTTCACAGGAAACATAGCTACACATCCCTGCAGGTACGTGTAGTCTATAAAGCTGCAACATAAATTAACAATCCCTCGTATAAATATTTTACACTTTGTGGTCGTCGTTTACTTGCAGTCTTTATGGCTGGAAGACGGGGCTGCTTACGATGCGATGATGATGGCACGTTGTTCGGTGTGCTCTGCACAGGGTTCACTGTGCCCGCCGCACTTATTACATCGCGGTTCAGTCATCTCTTATCACGTAAAGTCTACTGATTTTAGCCGCTTTAATGTTAGATTTGTCAGTTTTTGTTTATTGTCGCTGCTTGAATTTAGGTTTAAGTTAGATGAGGGGTTAATATTTGTGGGCTTCTGAAAGTTATTGTTTTCTTTATGTTGTGTCTGATTTTAAACCAATATCTTTTACTAAAGCATGATTTTTATTCAACGGATTGTCATTGCTAATATGTAATAATGTTTTTGTGTGTTGGAGTGTGTGATTTGTATTGAAATTATTTATTATTTAGAACCTTCAGGAATCCGAAAGACGCAAAACGATTGATGTCGGAAGCAGTTTAAAAAATGGGCACAAATTGGATTCTGAGGGAAAATTATTAAACTCCGAGAACCAGGCAACAATAGTTGATATGAAAGAAGAAATGTATACCACTAGCAATGAAGACCTTAAACGGCCACAGAATGATACTATTTTGCGGCGTATTCCGGAAGGAGCACAGGGATCTAGTGTCCTTGTGGGCTCTGTTGATTTCTTAGAACAACCCGCTATTGCATTTATCCGCTTGGCTGAAGGCGTTGTTATTCCATCTCTTATTGAAGTAAATATACCAGTAAGATTTATATTTTTGTTGCTTGGACCAAAAGATGCGAAACTGGATTATCATGAGGTAGGCAGGTCCATTTCTACGCTCATGGCTAATCAACAATTCCACAATATTGCATACGGTGCAGATAATCGAAAAGCGTTGTTGTCAGCTATTAATGAATTTCTGGATGATAGCATTGTACTCCCACCAGGAGATTGGGAGCGGCAAGCACTTTTGCCAATCGAAGAAATTAAAGCAAAAAGTCAAGCAATTCGTAAGCGCAAAGAAAATGCTCTGAGGAGAGTGCAAGGTGAGGCTAAACCGCTTTTGGCTGTAGATGGCAGTGATGAGAAGAAGCCACCATTTCCAAATCCTTTGGAACGCACCAAAAAACCATTTGGAGGCCTTATTAATGACATTCGAAGGCGATTTCCAGTATACAAGAGTGACATTCTGGATGGAATTAATGCTCAATGCGCAGCAGCTGCAATTTTCATGTATTTTGCCGCTCTTTCGGGGGCAATAACATTTGGGGGATTAATGAGCGACAAAACGGAAAATTACATCGGCATTTCAGAAACTCTTGTCGCCACAGCTGTTGCTGGAGTTATATTTGCGCTATGTGCTGGTCAGCCACTTGTGATTGTAGGAAGCACTGGGCCACTGCTATTATTTGATGAAAGTTTGTATCAATTTTGCAAAGCCAACGATATTGAATATCTCACTACACGTGTTTATATCGGTATATGGCTAGGGATAATAGCTCTTTTTGTTGCGTCTTTGGAGGGAAGCGTATTCGTGAAGTTGTTTACGCGTTTCACCGAGGAAATATTCTCCGCACTAATTTCCCTCCTATACATCGTCGAAAGCGTTATGAAGTTGGTTTTTGTCTTTGGAAGACATCCTTTAAAATTTGCATATTGCGATAACTACGTTGCAGCCTTGACTGGGAATAACACAGATGCCGACCTAGGGTACATAACGGGACTGAACATATCTGATCATGGCTCCATTCCCCCGTTTCCTTCGCTAGATGTTCCGGGGAAGCCAATTAATAGACCTAATACCGCCCTGTTTTGCACAATTCTTGCACTGGGTACTTTTGCAATAGCCTATTACTTGCGATTATTTCGAAATAGTCAATTTCTAGGCAGAAGCGTACGTATTCTATTATTATGTTTCAAAGTTGGCATGTTCAAAATATAAATTCATTTGGCAGGCACGGCGTGCTCTCGGCGATTTTGGAGTGCCCATTGCGATAGTAATTATGGTTTTCATGGACTACATGGTACCGGAGACATATACCGAAAAATTGAGTGTACCTGAAGGATTATCACCCTCTAACACCGAAGTAAGAGGATGGTTAATCGATCCAAGTGGTACTGCCCAACCATTTCCATTATGGGTAGTTGGAGCAGCGTGCATTCCGGCAATGTTAGTCTATATCTTGCTTTTCATGGAAACACATATTTGCGAGTATGTTACTCCTTTACACTATCCCTTCAAAATTAATATCAATCTTATGCATAGGTTAATAATGGATAAGAAAGAACGTAAACTGAGAAAGGGCAGCGGATTTCACCTTGATATAGTTCTCGTGTGTTTAATCAACGTGGGTTGTGGTTTCCTTGGAACTCCATGGATATGCGCAGCTACGGTTAGATCTGTGGCTCACATTTCAGCGGTCACGGTCATGTCGCGCACTCACGCTCCAGGTGAAAAACCTCATATTATTGAGGTAAAAGAACAGAGGGTATCGGCTTTGACCGTATCCCTCTTGGTGGGATTGTCCGTTCTCATGGCTCCACTTCTTCGATTGGTTCCAATGTCAGTGTTGTTCGGAGTTTTTCTGTATATGGGTGTCGCATCAACAGATGGTATTCAGTTTTTCGATAGAATGAAGCTGTTCTTTATGCCAGTAAAGCATCATCCGCAGGCGTCCTATGTAAGAAGGGTGAGTTACTTTATAATTTATTATTGTAGCATTTTCTTAACAAATAACGGCGTACATGGTGAATTGAATTGCTATAGTTGTTTCTAATATTTAATCAAATTCCCCGTGCAATCATTGCGCATTCATTAGTATGCAAACATTGACAAAGATTAGGCAGCGCGATAATTTGATCAGATATTCCCATTTGCTGAATTAATTGGAATATTTTACTTACGCCTATGCTTTAGCACAAGAACAAAACAGGAATTGATAAATAATTCACAATGTCCTATACGAAATAAAATTTATTTGCACTATATTTTAAAACTACATGGTATATAAAATTAAACCGAAATTAGTTAGTTTCAAAATGGCACAATGCATTCCTGCACGATGTCAACGTAAATTCGATAAGATACTTAATAAAATGCGAGCACAAGTAGCTCCAAAATTGGAATTGGACGCCTAGGCCACCAAATACATTGTGAAGTCGCAAAGCAATCAGTAAAATTGAATTCCAATGTATAATAGGCATAGCTAGGAGTGTGTGAATCTGATCACTTTGCTTATCGCTATCAATAGTTCATTGGTATTATTTCGACTTTAATCGAAAATGTTGCATTGTTATTCGCATATGTTGACTCCACTATTCGGGTTCAGTTAATTTTGGTAAATGATTCAAATTACTGGACTATGGCAGTTCGCAATGACAAACTTAAACTATGCATGCAGTATTAATGCCTTATCGCTAGCTTTGCAATGAATGATACTGTTGAAACCATCTGAATGAATTTGAAATGGCAATTGTCATGTGATCTTTCATATTTTATAAATTTAGAAAGCCTGGTTATATGCATGCCCCTTTACATTACTCATATTTCGTTGGTAGATTTATATTAAAGCATGACTTGCCCCGCAAATTCATTTAAGACAAATGCATAACTTTGCTTAAAATTAAAAGTTGTCGATTATGTCCTCCTGTATGGGCGATTAAAATAAGCCCTTCTTTTTCTTCTTTCCGTCGACGGCTTCCCGGCTGCCTTCTAACGATCGCCGTCGCAGTTCTTCTATCGTTACCTGATTTTCTTTCTCCCATTGTTCTTTTTCCTGATCAAACTGTTTGCGCTTCTCTTCCAATTCCTTGGCTTGCTGCTCGAGTTGTTTCTTAGTAGATTCATGTCGTCGCGTTAATTCAGCTTCACTGTCCTTCAACTTTTGTTTCTTCTCACGTACCTTCATCTCAAAAACTTGTTCCATTTCGGCCTCCATCTTTTTCATCTTGGCATCGTGTTCGCGCTTTTCCTCGTCCATTTGAGCTAAAGGATTCTTATTAGAGCTGCGAGTTGGTTTACCATCCGCGCCAAGACCAGCTAGTTTACGACAGCGATAGTTTTCGTAGTGAACATTATTGGTGACGTCTTTCAAGTCTTGCAAATGAGTGCGTATGACCATGTTACGCAGCGCTATGAAATCACAGTGTTCCAAGTTTTCTACTTCGGCGATCCCCCAAGGATATTTTCGTCCGCGCATCTTTTTCCCATCATGCTCTATAACAACATTTGATCCCACTACAGCAAAGGGGACCCGTTCACGTAGCGACTTGTTTAGTTTGTGTTCCTCCTCGTCGTCTGGCGACTCAGGAAACTCGTAAACTTTAATTTTGTGTTGAGCTATCTCATTCAGCACTTGCTTCTTGAAAAGAGCGCATTCATCTGCAGTTAATGTGTCAGCTTTTGCTATTATGGGAATAATGTTTACTTTATCACATAGCCTTTTCATGAATTCTATATCCAAAGATTTTAAACCATGTCCAGACGGCTGAATGAAATACAGACAGCAATGTACGCGTTGATCTGTGGATTGTCGCCGAGTCACTCTCGCTTCTGCATTCAGGAAATCTTCGTACTTGTTTTCGATAAAGTCAATTATTGGTACCCAACAATTGCTATTATCTACCGCGTCACCAAATCCAGGAGTATCAACCATAGTTAAATGTAGATTAACCCCATTCTCTTTTAACAATATTTTTGTTGTTTCAACGGCAACAGTTTTCTTTAGTCTCTGAGTAGGTCCCGGGTAGTCGGCGGAATTATAAATATCAGTCAAAAACATGGAGTTGATTAAGGTAGATTTGCCCAGACCAGACTCACCCACAACCATGAGTGTAAATTCAAAGCCTTTCTTAACAGCCTTACGATATACTTGATTAGGCAAATTAGCAAATCCAACATATCCATCCAATTCCCTCAGTTTGGGCTTCTCCTTTATAACGTCGGATACAGTTTCCTTTCCTTCATCTTTGGTAGTTTCTGGAGGGCTACTCACTTTATTGTGCTCTAGTGCCTTTTCTGTTGATGGAACTTTTGCTAATCTGTTTGAATCTTGCTTTGGAGTTTCTGCTGAACTAAAAAATATCTCTCGTTTCATCTGTACTGAAGATGGCTGAGTAGTTTCTGGGGTGCCATTTCCATTAGTATGTATTCCATTACTACTATTATTTGCAGCTGAATTGTTTGTATTTGGATCCATAAACTTTTGTCGCAAAGCAAGTCTGTCCATGTTGGCTAGCCTGTATGAGCCCCCAATGCTATCCTTGTCTCTATCACGACTAAGCCCACTTCCTGCATTGAAACTGCTGGTGTATTTTGGAAGAGTTGGAGGTGGAGCTGGTTTATTTTCTGGGTTCCTATTTAACAATCCAGCACTTGATGTATACATATAACTGCTGGGCATGATATTTGGGCGAGACTTAATTGTTGCCGTTGCTTGTGTGGTAGCCACCGTGACATTCACGTTTGTACCGCTCATTTCTCCGGATGCTTAGGGCGTTTCTAAAAGCAAACATTAATTTTACCTTACTATTTTCATCATACGGGAGAGACATGTACTTTTCTGCGCGATTTAGAAAGGCTGCCGACACCTTGCTCGATAAGATCGCGATAGACTTGCACTCTTGCCCGGCAGATAACGGAGCAATAAATCCTACACTAAATCGATCCTTGTCCGGTTCCGTGCAAAAATCACTTGTGTTACAAATGTTATTAGGTTGTTACGGTTATCGAAACATAGTGAAACTATATTCTAAACAGTACATTCTGTGAAGACTGATTATGTGCACAGCTAGTTCTTGACGGATGCTTCCATTTTCAAGTGATGAGTAATGCTGAAGTGGTCAGCCACGCCCGTAGCGTCCCCAGCAAACGTTCAAACTGTTTTGCCGCTTTGCTTCAACTCGCGTCTGACTGGGCTTGTGCAATTTGGCGTCTCGGTGCCGTTTTGTGTTCCTGCGTCATGCGCATGTTCCAACTGCACCGTGCGCACCACACTGGGCGCACACGTACCAGCCACGGAGTTGAGCTTACTTTGCCACTTCCATTGGCGAAGTATATTGGCTGTACTACATCAAATATTTAATGTCCGGGGTACCATCAATATGTATCTAATAAACACAAAACCTCATATGGTTCTCTTTGCGAGTAAACGTGATTTTGATGTCCTAATGTGTGTGTTTGATAGTTTTGGAATTGATGCGCTTATCTACGATGAAATTATTATTTCTCTGTGTCATATGTTTGCAGTCGATATTAAAAAAATTATTTATCCAATATGTTCTAATTTTAACAATGGAAAAAATCCCATTTGTTTTAATATTTAGATAAACATTGTAGTAGTGTGTAGATAAATGTGCGGTTTTATAGGAAACTTCAAGAAATTACGTTTAGTTATTTAACAAGTAATTCTCAAATGAGACATATACGTTGGAAACAAATTATGAAAACACGTATTCCAAATTTGTTGATTTTGAGTGGGTCAAAGTCAAAGCCAAATCGCCTCGGTAAAACATTTGCCAATTTGGCTTGCTAGCCGCAGATCGTTTGTAGGGAGGCGTTGTTAAAAATCGAAGAGAGGTCTTCGTCCTCTTGAACGAAAGGTCCAGCTACCGGGTGGCGGAAGATGGTGACAGTACGCTAACAATCATACAACATACTATAATAAAAAGGATTTAAAACCCAAAAATAAGAAGATGGCTAGGGCAAATAATTTTAGTTGTGGACATTTACGAAAATCGCGCAGATGCGACTTTTGAGCTCTTCTACTGTACATTTTCGTGTGACGAATGCTGTAATCAACATTCCTGGCCGGTTTCGGCATGTCGCCTTCGCCAGCATACTGTACTATCGTAAAACATAAAGCCAAATCAGCTCCAGCGGTAAGATTTGATAAGTCACTCAAATGCAGCAACATGTCATGCTTAGAGATAAAGTGCGTTTTTGTCAAAGATTATTATGAATTCTTCTCCGAGGAAATACGGGTAACACTTTTTTTTCAGAAGCGTAATATGTACCTAATTGTGTGTGCTTGATTCTTTAAAATATTTGTTTTAGGTCAAAACCATGAAAATGCATCTCTTCACTTTTGTTCAACTGATGTGCTTAGTAATGTTGTGGGTTGTGAAGTCAACCAAAGCCTCACTGGCCTTCCCCTTCTTTTTACTTCTAATGGTTCCTTTACGAGCCCAACTTACACATCTCTTTACCCCAATTGAATTACGTGCAGTAAGTACAAAAGACAAAGGTAGTATAATATAAACTCAATGCTGGGTCTCCTTTAATGCACAGTAGTGTGACATTTGTAAACGTTTTATTTATAGCAGAACAACAATATTTTGGTAGATGTTATGAAGTCTATTCTCAAAGATAGCTTTAATAAAATCTATTTATTTCAGTTAGATGGCGACCAGCCGGATGTGGACGATGATGAACCCGATTTCTACGCAGAAGCACCACTACCAGGTTGAAAATTGTATTAATTTTATATTAAAAAGAATTGATTGTAAATATGCAGTTTAAAACATTAATTGTTTTTGGTAAAGAATGGATACTTTCTGGTAATATTTCTTTTAACAAACTTTTAGTATACTAACAATTTGTATGTTAGTTCTTATGTCAATTTTGAACCATGTAATAATAATAAGACAACCTCAGACTTAAAGTAATTATTCAGTAGATACGTATTTGTGACATTATAGAATTTAGTTTAAGACATGTTAGAAGACTGTGATTAAAATAGCCTCAATATTAAAGATTACTGTTGTCCATTAACTATATAGTTTTACTTGATACATCAAATACATTTCTTTATGATAGTGACAGTCTGGTCTTGTGGTCAACCAACCCTTGGAAAGCACAAATTTGTGCAGATTCTCAGAACTTCATAACCTTCATTCCACCAGTTAATCATCTGGCGTAATCGGTATAATTAAACAATTATATCGCTGCTATAACTTCCCCAGTTTTACCGTGACGATAATAATTGAGATCTACTTGTATTTAAGATATTTATAATCAAAACCATCAGTGTAAACAATGGTTTGCTGACATTACAATTGCCTGGGGTCACCTTTCCTGCTGCTCTCAAAAAATTATGGTATTCTGGTTTCCCAGGCAAACCTGCAGCAGTAACATTGTTGTTTAAATTAGTCCAAAGGGTTTGAAGTATAGAGGAAGCTATTTGAACTATATATAAAATGGTAATACTCATTTTATTTCACTTACTACAGCTCTTATATGCTGTGAAACAGCATCAAAAGGATTTTCCAAGAATCTTTTATTCTTGTTTATAGTCTTGTATATTTGAATGTTTTTAATTGTTTCTTTCTTCCTTTTTGAAGCCTTCTTAATTCCCTTTGGGCATGCTGACATCATCTTCTGGCCACACACAGGAACATCAACTGATGGCAATGCATATAGCAAAGAACTTGTATCTTCAAAAATAGGTATTTTTTTGCTTTTATTTCTTAGTTGGGCACTCCTCTTTTTTTGATTTAGGGCATCAATTTTTTTCAACAAGTGCTGTCTGCGTAACTTTAATTTGTCTTTTTTGGATATCACCTCACCAGGTTTTGAAGATTTTATACTTTGTGTGTCATCATTTAGTGCTTTTTTAACTATATCCAAGTTTAGGTTTGCAAATAGATCATTAGGTACAGTAAAATTAATTGGCATTACAGTGGATGAATCAATTGATACATCCTTTTTTATAACATCCTTCATATATAAAGTATTCCTTCCCTGATTTGATGTAATATGAAATGAAGTACGTTGCCTGCGTTGTTTACCCATGATGTGAATGTTCAGTTCGTTTTTCTTCTTACGCTGAGAAACTGGTGGAACGGCCCCCAGATCCTTCTTACCACAGTGCACTTCTTGACAAATATTAGCAGCAGTATTATGCTTCGCGGTGTCACAATTGCTCCAACTCGCCCCAGCTGCATTCACAACAAATGCAGTTAACCAATGAAATAAATGAAACAGGTCGCGCAAACGCTTATGGGACAGATTTGTCACTTAGGTTAGAGTTTGGCGCTTATAAAAAAATTTTCGCCTGTCACCAGGAAGGGAAAATATCATGAGTACAATCACGACAAAGATAGATTGATCGTCTGCGCGGAAAACTTTTGAGCATTGCACGTTTGTCATTATATATTCGGGCATCTTCGTCCAGTTTGCTAGCCTCCCTCTCGCTCCCTGCGTATCCGCTATTTGAAATCAACGCACTTGCAATCAGTAAATATTCGGCAGCGTTTCATACAATTCTTTCTTTCATTTCTGCTTTGTACCGTTCTTTATCTCTTGTATAACCTCTAAAATTCCAAGCCAGCGTCTGTGCTGCGTTTCAGGCTATGTAAGCAACGGGAGATGTGCCTTTCCTCGGAAGATGCCCTGAGGAGGCGAAACTAAGAGAATTTAATATTGAGTTCAATGGTAAATGGCATCTCAATGGCATAAATAACTCGTGAAATTGATGCGATGCATGGTATGGATTCGGATCCTATTCACTTGGCTGACTCAGGGGGTTAAGGATTCTAAGAAATTGCAGTAGAAGATTGCGGGGTGAATCATGTTGCATCAGTATGCAACACCCCTGCAATGTCAGTATTATTACGAATCATCTCTTTGATTGCAGTATGGTGGTCCTGGTCAATCTACAAACCCTTCCAACAATCCGTCTCCGACGAGTGCTGAGAGGGATTACAGTGCAGGCTACACTGGTGATTTCAAAGTCAGAGGTTTGTGTATAATATGTTCACATGTGGACATATACAGTGCAATCATGGATACTCCAGAATATAGCAACGGGGGTTAATCGTTTATATTTGGGGCGAGATACATTATTGTGCACAAGATAGCAGTCCGTAAGCATTGTACATGCGTACAAATAAAAATTCATATTATAACTGCAACTAGCATTATGAAAACTAAAACGCGGCATTACAATAATATTGTGAAATTACAAGGAAAACTTGTTATGAGACTGTATAAGACCACTCGTAATAAAACCTATATATCGTTAAATAAACTCCTCGGGTTCCCTAGGCGCGTCAAGGTCTCTGTAGTGTACCACTGGTCGATGATCCATGCCACCACGTGCACGGGGAACAAACCCTCGTTGCCTTTGAGGATACATGTTGAATCGCGAAGGCCCACCGTAGCCACCGTACCCTCCATAAGAACCACCATAATTCCTAAAACAGTAGTCAGAAGGATTAAATTAAGATAAGTACATTAGTTAAAATATGTATATTTACGATTGATGAGCAAAAGGGGGTGGTTCTTCTCGTTTGGGTTGTTGTGGCTCAGGCAATACTGGGCGCTTCGGATCCTGTAGATAATTGTTGAAAAATTCAACCTCTTTTCTAACCTCATCGATCTTTTCAGCATGTTTGTTGAAAATGTGTTTTCGGACAAAGTCGGGCCCCTTAAATTTTTTTCTCGAGAGAGGACAGAGCCACTTATCTTTTGCCAATTCTCTAGTGTTTGCTTGAACAAATTTGTCAATTTCCGTGTTAACGTCTTTAAGTGAGAGCGTAACAAGTTTTTCTTCATTCTTTAACTGCTCTTCTTTTGCGGGTTTTTCTGGAAGATAATTAGCCATCTTCGACTCGACAGCTAACCCAGTGTATTGCGAAACATCCGTCTATTAACAAATGCAAGAATTATTTCTCAGAACAGCATTATAAAGGAAGCTAACTTTGAATCTAGTCTGAAAGAAACATAGTTTCTTAGACAGCATAGTTGTGTATAATAATTTAATCAATTACCTTCGAACTAGGAACGGGCCCCCTGGCATGTAAAAGCCCACATCTGCTCGGCATCTCATCTTCGCTTGGATATTCACTATGATTATAATAATCGATTGAGTGTACAATTCTGAGATACATAATAATCCTGTCCAAAACTTTGATCAAGTTTGAATCGCGTTCAATAATAGTGGACGCATCTGCTGCATCTGCGGTAGGTTCTAATCCTAAAAGTTCCTCTTCCTCAGCACTGCACTCTTCAATCAAATAATCGGTAATGTTGTGTAAAACAGGGTTGTTTGACACCAAGCCAAAATTCCCCTGTAATTCCTCGCCGCCGTTACACCAAAGCTGTGCTTTTTGATCTAAATGAAGAACCACTTTAGCAGCAATCCTAATGTCAGACCTGACAACTTGTTTATGACTCGTTATGCCACTCACGTATCTTATCCGTTTACTTAAATCCTTGTTAATAATTGCTCCCAAGTCAAAATCGCGAAGTCTAATATTGTTAAAATGCCAACAAATCTCTTTAATGTTAGCATCTCGTTTGAATGTCAACCAACCACGTCGCAGCCATCGACGTTCCGGTTGAGGCTCCGCGAGTGCTAACCGCAAGAAACCCTCGTACCTTGAACACATTGCAATAATTTCTTGCTTTGTTATAGTTGGTGCGAGATTACGCAAACAGATTGATGTTGACTTATATATGTACGTTGGACGTGCTTTTTCTGCGGGTTTCGAATTAGTTGCGATTGTATCAGCCAATTTTTCTTTTTTTTCTGACTCGACGACCTTTTTCTCTTCATCAGAATCGCTGCTACTGCTAGATGATGAAGTGCTACTGCTTCCCGAAAATGATCGTTTTCGTCTCTCAGCAGAATCTTTGTTTGTTTTCCCCTTAGACATGTCACCAATTGCAATTGATTTTTCTTCAGATTGGCTTTCCTCCTTTACATTACCCTTTTGCGGTTCCGTCTTAGTAGTATCATTATCATTGCTATCACTCGTTTCTTTCTCAGATTTTCCGTTCTTTTGCTCTTTGCAATCGTTTACATCCGTTACATGGTCTTGATCCATTTTTTCTTCACCATTTGCTATATTCTCTTCCGCATGTGCGTCAATATTATCTTCCTTAATATTATCAGAAGTTGTTAGATTAACGGTTTCTCCTTCCTTAAGGGGAAATATCTCTTCTACGTCCTTTGTGTCTTTATTTTCTAATTTATCTAATTGCCTAATTCTATATTTAATGGAATCTGTAAATACCACGATTGAGCTGATTGAAGTGTGGTTGTACTATTCACATGCTTACCCTGGAATTCTTTCTCAAGCAGAGCAAAATCTTCGTCTGTGCCATCCTCTAGCTTAATAACCACCGTATCCAGTAATTTAATAAGTTCTTCATCGTGACCATAATCCAAAGAAAACTCGTCAATTTTTCCTTCATTGAATAACTCCAGAAAGACATCTAGACGTTTCTGCAGAAGAAATAGATCAAGTGCTTGACTAACGTCAGCCTAATTTAAGAGTTAATTATCTGAATTTTGATTTCTAACAGTATCGCTCTCCGACAAAGAACCCCCGAAAACAATTAGCAAACGCGCTAATTAAATTATACCACTAAGATTTGTTTACCTTTACAAAATTGCTCAATTCTTCTTTGCGCTTGACACTGTCGTCGGGATGATATTTAAGTCGGAACCTACAAGTAGATAGAAAGTGACTTCATAATCTAAAAATTATGGTACCCTAAAATCTAAGGAAGAATCATTCTTTCACTCATACATATGATACGGATTATATGCTTGAAACAATGTATAGCAACTTTTAAGAGAAAATGTGTCAAAGTATTAAATTTTCTAATGCATATTTAAATAGGTTTCACATCCACTCCATTTAGCACACATAATGATTTATAACATAACATTTAAATGTAAACGTATCTCCATAAACGTTCATCTCACCTGATTGATCAAAACCCTAACAAAGTACGCGGCAAGCAGAATGCATTATAAATGCAATTGCTGTTTTCTACAAACGGTTTGAACGCGTTGTATAATATCTTATATCCACATTTTTATACATAATCGTGTCGTATTTTTCATTTTCATTACAACGTGGCGCATATCACAATTTTTACGAAGTTGTTGACACGCACATTTAACACATAATTATATTTTATGACGGCCGGACCGCTTGTTTTAAAGCTGCAGAGAAAAAGGTTTATAAAACAATATATTTGGAGATATAAATAAAAATAAGACTGACAAGTACCACTACAATCAAATTAAAGCAAGAAATTCTCATATGCAGTCAGTAAAAATAATAATTTAATGTTATTTTAGGTAATTGACTAAGCCATATACTTTGATGTACGTACCAAATTTGTAATACACTTACCATTCATCATCCTTGTGTGCCACAAAAAATTCATTGAGTTGCTGTCTTTGGAACTCAAGTTTGTAGTCATTGTACTTCTCTATTGCTTCATTGTCTGATATATTATCATCCTGGGTAGCAAGAAATCCTTTAAAAGACATCATTGGAGGCTGCTGACCTTCAGTTGCAGTAGAAGCTTGTTCCCTATTAGGTAAGCTATGTCATAGGGTGCAATAAGTACAAAATATGTTTTACCTGTGTGGTGGTTGATGGTAAGGGGGTTGATAATGACCATAATAATTTTCACCATAAAAATCACCTCGCATCCTTTTAGTAGCTGGCTCATAATTGGGTGAATATGCATGTTCCCTAACGCGACCACCATAATCACGGGGCCTCGGTCTTTGCCAAGCATCTCTATAAGAATATTGGAATCAATTACAAGTCACATATGAAAGTTCTGAGTTGCTATTCACCTCTCAGGCCAGTCATCCCTTGGCCTTATAGGACGCTCTGCTCCCCGATATCCCGCATCAGCACGCTCGCCTCTAAATTTGTCACGTCGTTTTCTGTCGTATTCATCTTCGCTATCACCCATCTTATATAAAAAGTTGTTAATCGAGTTGGTAACTGTTATTCTTAATAAATTAGATAGCAGAATCACTGGTCAGGGTGCTTAAATCTTCAGTGAAAACGTACACTAGATTGTTGTATTTTACCTTCTGTGACTTGTTTTTATGCAAGGCAGCTCTTCTTTATTGAACTAAATTAAATGTAGTTTGATCGCTTTTTATGATGCCGGCGGTGCTTACTCAAAACATGGCCGTAGCACTGCGATGGTAGATGAACAAGACCAAGGATAGATACCAAACGTAGGACGCTCGCCGAGTGTCGGTGTAAGCGTATGGATGGCTGCGAGTTTTTGGCGCTGCACGCGCTGCGTTGTGTACGGGGCGGCGCTGACGCAGGCAACCAGGCAACGGTGAAGCTTGGAGAAGCCAGCTACGGAACATCACGGTCGTTGCCGTCGGTCATTATATTAGTTATTCGGTTTCTGCCATCTAACGGGCAACTTTTACATTACTCAGCGGTACTCCAAGAGATCCAAGGGAGAATAGAATTATTCTTTCACTCATGCATAAAAATGATACGGATTATATGTTTGAAACAATGTATAGCAACCTTAATAAGAGAATATGTGTTAAAGTAGTTAATAGTTCTAAAGCATATTTAAATAGGTTGCATATCCATAAACCTCATCATATTTGCGTAGGATTGTAATTATATTTTGAATATCTCCAATGGTGAAATGTTAGAACGTACATTCGCAAAGTATATACTTAATCAAGATCTGAAAAATATGTTTCATGTGTTTCTAGAAGCGATCGTTCAAACTAGAGAGATTTTATTTTAGCACATTCAGTAATAATTTAAATATCGCTGACATATACTATTAGACTTTGACACACTAAATCCCAACAACGGATAAGTATATTTAACAAGTTGTGTGGCTAATTTTCTGTCTTTGTTTCTAACACCAATTGACTTGAAATAAATATTCCGATAACAACAAAGATTTTGGTACTTTACAGCACATTAGCTACAAACATAAATGATTATTATTTAACAATTATTTATTTGAATATGTAATCGGTCTAAATATCATCAATTTAACAGAAAACGATTACGCTTGCTTTATACGTTCAACAAATAAAATTTTCCTCAATTTATAATAAAGTCTTAACTATTTTCAATCGAGTATGACATAATATATGGTCTTAAGGATTTTTTTTCAAATTGGTGGTTACATGGTTACTGTATATAATTTCTATCTTACCTATTTACATTATATATATATTTATATATACATCAATTTCATATGGAATATACCATCCACATTTAATATTTTATATCATATCTAATTTGCTCGAAAAGCACGCCCATGTAAAGAATAAATTCCATTGTAATCAGACTCATTGCTCTGCAATATCGAATTGAGCAAATAGATTTAGTAAAAAGAATGGAAATTTATTTTAGCCTTACTCTTTGCAGACTATATTGTGCTAAGCATGATTGGGTTTTACCATAGTCGAAAGAGTTGGCGGCAATTGATAACGATGAGAACTTAGACTCCTCTCTAAAGGACTGCTCTGCTCACTTGATGGATTAGGAAATGATGCGGTTCTCTTTGCATTTCTACTGCTTCAGAAACAAAATAAAATGAATTAGTTTACATCACATTAACAAGTAAAATGAATAAAAGATGGATTTCAACACAATCACAAGTAACATATAATATATTAGGCATAACAACAGCATGTATATTCAGAGGAACATGTGAACGCTTCAAATTAGTTTTAGAAAATACGATATCGATAATAATATTCGAATACTTCACATTGGTATTTGGATGCTTCTGCCATGCATGTTGCGCTATCAAGATTACGACTAATATATGGGAGCTTAATAAAAGTGCTAACAGGAATTAAAATTTGCATGTATATGATCTCCAATAATTACCAGTCTAGCGCTACACATGACTAACGTAAACCTTGCGCTTCAGAAAACCACTGTTCCTAGGTGATGTGATGCCCTTGTCATGGCTGAAACATGGCATCATCAGCACATGCAAAACTGCCGCTGATGTTAGTGTAACGATTATTTTTATTTTAATTATACAACCAAAAACTTTCAAAAAAGCGTGGTCCTTTTATATGATTCAGTCTCGCATTACGTACCGTATACTGTTATCGTTTTTAATAGAAGTCTTACCTTCGTCGTCGCGAAAATGGTTGCCCAGGCAAACCAAAGTATCCTCTTGGAATCACCATACGAGCATTACCCTGAGCCGGTCGAGAACCTCCGTGAGCCATTAATATGGCTAGATGTGCAGCATATCCTTCACTTAAAACAGTTGCCAATGAATGCTGCTTCTTAGGGACCTTTCCTACTATAAATATTTGTTTTTGTTTCAGCCCAATCGAAGTATACACGCTAATGTCTTTACTACTACCATATGCAGAGTGAACAACAATATTATGATTCTGTAACAAAGCCAAATAAAGATGCTTTGTAATGTACATTAAATATCCGATATTACCTGTATTAGGTTATTTAAATATGCAGCTTTGTGACCAAGTGGATCAGTTGATAAACCATCTTGAAATGAAACAAGCCCATGAGGAAAATTATGCTGTGATAACCAAGATACAACTCGATGATGCTGCATATCTGGTCGACCAGTAGTATAAATAATTAAATACCCCAATTCTTGCCAATGTCGCACAATATCAACAGCACCCGCCCGAACTTTGGGATCTCTCCCAGTAACTGACATACTAGCAGTGAATGATCCATCTATACTAAATACAACGCATTCCGTTTGCGGTGGTACCACAGCCATAAAGAAGTCAACTGAAGTATGATCCCCTCGAACTACCATCTTAAAATAAATGCAGTGGATTCAGTTATTAAACGTAGCTTTGCTTAAATTCAATGTTACCTACTTTTATAGGATACAATCCGTATCCTAAAGTCTTCTCATCGCACATCGTATATGTTATACGGCCGGCTTTGTCAGTTACCGCAGTTGCCACATGTGTCCATTCCCCTGCTGGCACATCTCTTATAACATGAATGTCAACTTTTTCCCCGGTCAGCGTGATCATGTCCAATGGACCATACATAAATCGTGCAACAAGTGTTTGAGGCATACCGTCCCTTACAATTACATCATTAGCTCGGTGATTAGCAGCAACATTCTAAAATAAATAAACATATATATATATATATATATCAATTTGTAATCTGATGATTCATTTAAATAATATAAATGGTAATTATTTATGTTAATTAAATGTTTCATATACATATATAGTTTCTAACTTACTTTCAGTTTTACAGATGTTCGTTTTCTCATCCATTTTTCGCGTGGTTGGCCTGGATGGAAAATGTTTTCTCGGTCTACATCCCCTGCTAACGGTAAACCCTCCAGTCTTCCAACTTGTCGTAATAAAAATGCTATTACGTCACTACTTTCCCAATAACTTGCATGAAAAAGGTGTGGCAACGCATGGGTTGGAAAATTTGATAATCCTTCTGGACAATACAGCGCGTAATCTATTCTTTTGCCGCCCCACCATTTATGTTGCACTATGAATAAAATTGTGCATTAAATAGAATTTTAAATTAACTACTATAGCAACCACCGCTTACCTGCATTGATTGCCTGAAGGGGAATGTTATCAATAATTCCTGAAACGGTGCTTTGTATGGATACCTCCGATAGTCTTCTAGTGACTTGACAGTCATTGAACATTTGGGGATTGCTTTGTAGAATTTCAACTGCAAGCAAAGTAAATTAGCTCAAATTCGAAGCACCAATCGCCTACTTACGAAGGTGATATGGTTGGCCATTTCCTAATGGGTATTTAACGTATCTTGCAATGTTTACTGGTGCAAGCATAGAAAAACGCGCCGATAGAAGTGGTTCCAATCTAGAAGCTACCGGATCAGTAGGATGGAATAAATTGTAAACCTGAAGACAACTTGGACGGGTAATTGGAGCTGCAATGTTTAAGAAGGTAAAATAGCACAAAAATGCCTTTGTATTTAATTTACCATTCTTCTCTCCACTTATAGAAAGTTTACGATGTGCCAAAACTAATGCAAGTGGACTTCCAAACATAAAAAAGTCATTCACGTCAAAATTAAATTTAATTTGGTTTGGTTGTTCACTTAGTGATGACGATCGTCTTCTGGGTGATGGAGCTACAAGGTATCCAGTCTCGTTTATCACCGCGATATCATCCATTTTATCATGCTCTAAAACACTGTTTTCGCTTCCGTGTCGAGATTGATATTTAGTTGTTCTGCAAAGCGCATCGTAAGCTAAAATAGATCCAACCGAATCACCCACTATGCAGACTTGTCCAGAAAAACCTTGTCCTTCCTCGGATCGCAAGAACTCCTGATAGACAACATTAGCTCCATTGATTGTCTTAGTAACTGCTTCTTGATATTCAGCATTAGAGCTAGCCAACAACGGTATTGCACCAATCGGAATAGAGTCGTGTGTTATTTGTGGATTATCTGTAGAAGACGGCGACACGTCAAAACTATACGGACTTAAGCTGTAGATAAGCCATAAACCCAATTAGTCAACAACCAATTTTTACAGAGTATTTCCTACCTTGATAGGATTCCAAGACTTTCCGTGCAAATAGAAGGGCATGATACAAGTTTCACTGTTATATGGCCCACAAGACTAGGATAATGTTGCCTCATTACAGACTCAAAAGCGCCACGAAATGTGGTTACGTCCGACTTTTTAGCTGTTATGTCCACATTTGCATCTATAATAAGATTGTTTAGATATTACACCGTAAAACATTAAGATTTCATACCAAGGACGCTTCCAGCGTGAAAAACAAGAATTAATACAGTAGTATTACATGTGACATGTGCCGGAGATGCAGTTGGAGATTCTGGGTACCCAGCGTCAAGCGAATTCATTTTCCCGCGATGCAAACCTTTTTTAATGCTGCTTCGCTCACTCGCCATGCGTTGAAGAAATGTAGAAGAAAATATACTGTCATCTTGAATAAGAATAATAAATAAATTCTGTCATTTATTACATATGTATATGTTGCTTCTTGCTTATACCTGCCGTACTATCAACAACAACGGTAGGAGAACTTGTTTCGGGGTCCTCTTCTGCTAACAAATCAAGAGAACTCCACTTCGCCAAGGAAGATGCTTCGCCCAAATCGGCTTGGCAGTCAAAATACTCGTCATCCGAGCCAGAATCTGAATCCCTTCCCAAGCTTTCAATTCTCCAATTCGCTACCTGCAGATCAAAGCTTTTAAGTGACGGAGATGCAGGCGAGTGCAATGGACGCTTTGGATGATGTTTATGTGACAATCGAAGCTCATGATCGTCTGGAGATATATCATCAGAACTTGCGCCAGTCTCAATTTTTGGAGTGATTTTAGAAAGAAGCGGACTGTCTTCATGTTTTTCGATGCTACCGAGGGTCTGTTGTATTGTTTTACTATTATTGTGATCACTGTTTAAATTCTCCTCTTCGTCAATCGCGTCTTCTCCTGACTGACCCATTTTAGATTGCAGCGCGAGTTGTGTTTGTCGTTCAATCTCCCGAATATCTTCCATTGTCAAACCATGCCACTCATCTTGCCAGGCCCAAGCTTGCCGATGCGCACGTAGCATTGTTTTTCGAAGTGCTGCAAAAGCGAATCGATCAAAATTACACTTTATATTCAAAACGACTTTCAAAGTATTTTATGAATGAAAACAAATATGCAGTTTTTATAAGAATTTCCAACAGGAAAACTTTGCTCTTACCAACATCATGAATAAATCTCTCAATTTTTGTTTGCATCCCCCAGTAACGAAATTCCACCCTACATAATTTGTAGGCACACATCAAGCTCATCCCATTAAGTGTTGGTTGTTTTTTCCCCTGCACATCTCGCCAGTGTTCCTCCAACCAATTTTCCACCAAGGGACCGCGACCTGACTTCTCCGAGACATAATAAGATGGATCTTCTTCCTTAATGTAATCAGTACCGTGTAGTTGATCCTTAACGACATCAATAATATCAACAATGCGATTACGAAAATCTGAACCACTCAGCTTAAAGACATTATCCTGGTGTCCATTGTCTGGATAATAGTATGTTTCGATTTCCAGGGAAAATTTTTCAACAAAAGGGCACGTATATCTGGTTTTTGTGTATGGATAAGCATTCCATGCTTCTTCCTCGACCATCAAAGCTGTTTTGGGCAAAATTCCTTTTAACCACCCTACGGACACAAATGCTATTAATGAAGCATAATTTAAACTCCCAATTAACTTACCTGGTAAATGACTTCCAACATGATAAATTTTTCGAGTATATTGTCCATTTCCTCCTGGCCCATCATCATATGGCTCGTTTATTAGAATTTCAACGCCACTTCCATGACCACTACTTTCTTCTCGACTTTTTTTCTGCGAAAAAAATGAAAATACTAAACCATGCGCTTTCAATTCGTCGTCCAAAGGAAAAAATACTTACTGCTATCATATACAATTGTGCTATCCTATACTCCTCAACAGTTAATGGAAGAGGAATTCTATATTCCTTTATTAACATTTTCTCGACTATTTACACCAGTCGATAAAATATTACATTTCCCAATTCACCCACTTGTTAGCATTTAAAGTTTAGTATTCTTTTCCACAATTACAGTAGCTATCTGCAATATATAAATTACTATTTTGTTAATCTTTATTTAACTTGATAGTTAGTTATAGTCCAACATATTAATTACTAAATTCAATTAAAGGTTTGTTGTAAGGACATTTTATTGGAATAATACCGCTAATAATTATAGTTTGAACAACCGTTTCAAATTAATTGATTTACAACCCAATATATTATAGACTATAAGACAAATACAAATATTTTTAATTGCGTAATAAAGTAAAGGCTCTATTAATCATTGTGTCACGGGTAGTAGTGAGTGTAATGTAATATTTCTTTCAAATTTATATTCGTAATATTTTTTGCGACTGTATTATACTGAAAGATCTAACATGTATATTAACGAACAAAAAACATTTTACCTTGTGAAGTATATTTACCCATTGCTTACACATTTTTCGAAACTTTGAAGTGGAATAAAACTGTAATTACTTTTTTCAGTTGCATGATAAACTTGTAAGGAAAACAAAAAAATCCAAAAACGCACACACAGATTTCGAATTTTTAAATTAATAGTGGTGGATGTGTTTAGGGGCACTTATGTACGATTTGGTAAAAATTGCGCACGTAGCTCTTAAATTCATAGTTGCAATGCACATAAAACCCATAAAACGGAGCCTACCAACACAGCCATCGCGTCGCAGGAGACTGATTTGAGCTCGTGCGCGCGGCCCTGCCGCCACCACCAGCTTTCCCGGTTGCTGCCTACGGACTATACGAAAGATACGAAAGGATATTGATCGGG
>JAODGC010000012.1:2729446-2743856 GCA_027574925.1 Ecitoglossa quadriceps | reverse complement strand
CGGCCCTGCCGCCACCACCAGCTTTCCCGGTTGCTGCCTACGGACTATACGAAAGATACGAAAGGATATTGATCGGGCTTTATGAGAGGTTACTTTATTTCGACGGGATGTAACCGAGCATATCGCACTTCCAGCAAAGCTTTTATGCCAACTATACAACGCATGCATCGATATTGAATGACAGCATAGGCACAGCTATCAATATTTTTGAAGCAGACACAAGTCCGCAATGATACATAACAATATATGCACGCATTTATCTTACTATTATTATGAAATATTAAGAGTAACAAGTGCAACTGTAAAGCCGTTTCTGGGGTATGCATAAAAAGATCTTAGATTCAACATAACTATTACTAGTAGCAGGAATTCTCAAATAAAACATAAACAAACTACTATTTCTTTAAATAGAAATACTAAATTCATTTCACCAACTTGTGATCTAAATTTATACTTCTACATACTACTTCATATAATAAATATTAAATTTATTTGTGATTTAGAATCAATAAGATGAATGACTAAAATATTCTTGTGTTATAAAACTTTAATCGACAACCATCCCAAGAACACGCTTGTGGATGAGTTGCCAAACGAATCGTTTGCCCCCATTTCTTAAATGTCAAGGGTCAAACATAGAAAACTCACAATACAGAATATCCTGAGTTCTTCATCATATTCGCGCCAGTGTTGTATGCGATATAAATCATTATTACAAGCTATATATTTCTACAAAAAATTTAAAAATGTACTTTTTTCAGAGTGTATGGCTAAAACTAGTATTAATTAATAGAAACATTTCAGTTTATCAAAAGTCCCAAAAGGCAAAATGACATAATACTTATTTATACTACGTTAATGATAAGTTTAAGCCTTTTTAGTGAAGATAGATTAAATTACAAGCATTAACTATCATAAACCGTGCTGGAATTAACAATATTTGGCGAAAATCATGAAAATATACTTACCAAAAAAGCTTGTCACATACCAACTCTATTGGTACTATAGGCACACTTATTAAATTAAACTTTGAAATCGATATTATTAAAATAAGCTCGTGGAAACCACTGTGAACAAAACACAAACCATTCAATCAGCTGTGTACCGAGTTTAACCAAGGACATCCCTATAGATTTGACATTTGACGTTTTCATGTTGCAATGCAATAAAATGAGTAGCAGATTTTGGCAGCAATGGCAAATAGATAGTTGGGTGTAGTGCGTCATCTCTTGACCAAGCAATGGACCCGTGAAAAAGCAAACTCCCAGTTGTTGTTGATGATTGTCTTGTAGATAGTTCCGTGCCGTTTTTTCCAAGTTGTGAACTGGGTCACTAGCACACGAGGTGGAAACACAAATAAAATATGTGGCGCCCTACATGACACTGACAGCTGATTTCGGTGCCTAGACAAGAGGGATGAGCAAGGTTTTTGGCGCGCGGTTCTGGCAGAGAGGGGCCGCTCTTCCGGGGCTGTTTACTCAGCGACTTAATCTGCACCATATAGTATGTGAGACAAAAGATAAGATACTGTTGAATGAAACGTTCTTTTGAGTTGATTGAGTCTGTTGGATCTCCCACGTGGGTTATATGATGGTCGGTGGGGGAACAATTCCATTTTAAAGGAATAAGTAAATTATTTACCTCTTGCAATAGGTCTATTTTTGAACATGTCCTGTATATGTACATGTTGGATAATCTATATTAAGCAATGAAGTATTTGCGTATTATCTCAGTGCAAGCCTCATATATAACCTCCAAAAACATACAAATTAGATATGCATATATATATGTATGATATGTCCGATTATTTTCGTGTGGAGTCGGGTAAATTTGGTATTGGCATTGCCTTTGAATGCATTGAAATATTTCCTCGCCTTTCTCCACATTCGTTTTTTTCAAGGCAAACAACTAGACAACTAGTGCATATTATTAATTATTGCATGCTGCGAATTTCCCAACTTTATCACTGCTTAAACTGAAGAACCATATATCTTATTTTCTCGAATGAGTCGCAAATCAATAAATGCGCGCAGCATGCGCGTTCGCTTTTCCATATGTAGCCACTACTCGCAAAGGCGTGCATGCTATTCTGCAAAAAGTGACTGGAGCGAATCGTTCTTAAAGCATTGTTGAAAGCAACTGATTTAGTTCTTACCTAATAACTAGTATATAAAACTGTTAGTAACCTAGCTGCACATCGGTGTGTTGAAGCACTCGTGCGGTCGCAATGCTCTGTGGCAACCAAATTTGACCATTATCCATGTTTCGCATAATTAAGTAAAAAAGCTATGTGTTAAGTGTTGAGTCTTTCTATCGTAGTAAACAACTATAAAACAATGCGAAATTATGCATGTTGAACGAGTACTCTCTATCTGTGTCTTATTTCCCTTTGTAATCACCGCAGGTATTTATTAACATCTTTTACGTTTAATTTTATATTACTCGCTTCAACCAAACCTGCAAGATGCACCATATACTATATATTGAATAATGAACAATCACAGCATGGTAATTCAAAACGTAGTATCATGGTAGTACTACACTGAGCGCACTTCAAGAGACATTATAAATAAACGAAAAGATGAAACCTTTTCATATTTTGTTTATGAATATCATTTGCCCTGATTGCCTCGTACCAGCCCAGAGCGCATAATGCGGATATTATGCAACTAATTGCACCAGTTATAAATATTTTGTGTGCTTCCTCTAATGTATGTGCATTTACAGTATCAGTGGCATTGGATATCTCTTAAATAGAATTTAAACGCGTTTATTTAAAAACGTGATGTGGGCTCGGGCGTTTTATTGTTGTTTGTCAATTCATTTTTTTATAGGCACCTTCACGCGTACTAGTGGATTTCGAATTAGAAAGTATCACGTGGATAATGGAAGAAATTTGACGTTGACTTGCCCGCTAAAGGGTAGCAATTTTATGTGGATACGCGAAGGACGCGATGAAGAACACGAAGTGCCCAACCTCACTGTCCTACATGATGGTACGTTGCTTCTTTCGGAGGTTGAGAAGGATGATTCGGGAATGTATGCCTGTACAGCAAATGATTCGGAAAGCGGCGAAGATAGTATAGCAAAAATGGAAGTTTCTGTCAGAAGTAAGTCAGAAAATTATTATAACAGCATATTGTTAATTGACAATTTTAGCACCTCCTCCACCACTAATCAACGTTCACGTACATGCAAGTACAATCTTAGCTGTAATTCTTTGGGGAGTGAGTGGTGATGGTGGCTATCCAATTAGTTATTTTACTGCCCAATTTAAGCTTGCGGAAGACAATGAGCAATGGCAAGATATTTCGCCCATTCATATTATGCCAAGCTCGGTATACATTTATTTATATTATCTTGGATTATTACATTTAAAACTATGATTTACAGAGACAAATTGACGTATATAAACTAATCCCAAATACAACTTACGCTTTTCGTGTGTGGGCTACCAATCAGTTAGGAGAAAGTGATATTTCAATAGTTTACCAGACAACAAAAATATCAAATGAAACAGCAGGTTTGTATACATGCATTTATCATATACGAATTTTTTAGCCCAAATTTTAGGCAAATTTGTGTTAAGAAAATATACAATGCTATTCAGCAAAAAAGCGAATCTAAAAACAACGTATCTGTTACGGTGGCAACATATGGTATTTTAATACCATATTATTATATAAGATTACCTCATCTTATTAATGGAAATCATATTTCTACAATTCCATTTTTAGTTTCTTATTGATACCACTACTAACGTTACAGAATTAGTGCGACATTTTCTCGAGGATGCGAAGAATTTTGATACTCGTGTATGGGTGCTGGCTGTCGTTATTGTCATGGGTACGCTGTTGGTTCTTGGAATGGCTACTTGTTTTCTTCTGTACCAAGAGTGCAAAGTTTCAGGTGGTAAGTGATAGCACATTGATGTATACCACGAAAGGAGAAAATGCATGTATGTGTGTGAGCAGTGTGCTAAGTACAGGACACGATAGATTATTATAAAAACATTTTTATTGCAAAATTGTCGCAGCATCAAAAGTAATAGAGACAGTTCTAATCCACGAAAAGTGATCACCTATTTTGCTTTTTAAAGTAATTCAATGCTAGCTTTTGGCGGTCTTCTAGCATTCAAAGTAAAGAAATATATGTAGCGCTGTATATATACTTTTAATGGCTTTGTTGTTTTGATTATATAAATGTGTAGAGCATGTTAAATGTGCACGTCACAATGGAAATAAATGAATCAAATCAAACCTGCCTTGCTTGCTTATATTTTGAATGAGTGCATCGTAAGCAATTGCAAAGGAAATTACATCCAATGTTTTGTTTTTTTATTGCCTGCGATAATCTGTTGATAAAAAAGACATGGAGGATCAAGAGGTAATTGAACTTGTCCCAAATATAATCCTTAATCCGGGTTTTGATGGAAATTCGCAAATGGCAACATCCGACGAAAATTCCCACGACGAATTGGCGATGACGCACAACAATAATACCGTAGCACGGAACTAAACCAACTCGAGGAGAAGAAATAAATCTCTGATGGTGAAATGGAATTCTTCAATTATGTTAGAAAGAAAAATATTAAATTATAATTTGGCCTACATTTGTTTTTTGGGGAATACAAAAAATATCATATTTATTGCACAACTATATCATAGCCTTTTGTTCTAAATTAGGAATGCTTCCATTTAGGACTGAACTAGATATATAAAATTTCAATCACTATAATACAACGAAAAGGCTAGAAATGAACCATTCTTGATTAAATACTTATATGACATTAGACTAATGAGAATTGCGCAAAGCTTGTGTTCAGTTGTACAATATAGACAAATACAATTTTCACGATGGTTGTGCCTACCTAACGAGACTAGCATAAAAATCTAATTAGTAATCAGAAGAAATGTTTTTGTATGCATTAAAAATCGACATGTTAACTATATCACTACGAATATATAATATAACATGGATTGGGATTTGTTATCGATCTCAATGATTACAATGTATGCAAACAAATATTTTTTCAAAAATTGCTAGTAGTTTCCCAAATACCAAAGTTTAATGGAATAATCAAATTGGGATGGACAAGTAACAGTATTAACGGTTTTGAAAAGCGCATCCTAATGTGAATGATGTGAATAATTAATGTGCACCAGTGCCTCACGTTTTTTTTGCAACAAACAACAGATGAATAAAAAAGCAAATACAAGACTGAAAAATAATTGCTTTAGATGTGTTAACATCAAATAAAATAATTACTGATTATATTCAGTAGCTTTTGTTGTATTCGCTTCTGGAATGTACCGCTTTTTTTTACTTCCAGCCTGTACGCGTTAATATAGGCATTTACGCAAAGAAATTAAATAGAAACGCAAATTGCCGTTGTGTTTATAACACTTGCAATTAAATTATATCTTTCCATTTAACAAATAATTATGTTGCTAAAACGTTAATAAGTATACTTGTTTGTGTGCAAACTATTAATATAAAATTCAAATGTCAGTAAACACTTATAATTTTGATATGAAAATATTTATATATGAATTAATATATGTAAACAAATTGTAAGTAAGGCTTTCAATAAACAAATCCAATTGCATTGCTTTTAATAAAATTCTAATAGTTATACTTGTGACTTTATTTAGTTTATAGTTAAGCTTCTTAAGTCATTATTACCATTATTACCTATTGCTCTTTTATTCTAAAAATGCTTAGAATGTGCACTTTTATGTGACAAGATAATCTTCAAATAAAGCCCCCGGCAATGCATATACCAGCGTTATAGCTATAAACCTTTTAGTGTGGGAGAGGGTAAAATTTCCTATTTGAAGGAAGTTATCTACGAATTTTGTACCACTAGCAAACGTAGTAAGAAGTAAATCGACAGCGATATATCCGCATTCAAGCCAAAGATTGATTAGAACAAATTTATAGATTTACATTGAAGTATATCATAATTTTAGTAATCCTTGAACGACTTAGAAATGATTAGATATCGAACTAGTTTAATTTTATATGGAATAAAACATTAACATTAGATTACGTACATAATCAAATAAAATTGATTAGGTATAAATAGGAGTAATATTTGTTGAAACTATCATAAACGTCGTCGTCCGACTACCGTGTGTTGAAAAATAAAGTTATTTGAAATTGAATAAGAAAAAGCTAATTTATTTTATAGTGCAACCATTAGATTAACTATGTTTTTCTAGCGAGCACTACTATATTTGAAAATTGGATTCTGTTCGACTCCGAACGCAAGAAGTGTTATAGAGTATCTCCAGGGGAATCTTTTCTTGTGCAATTTATAAATGGTAAAGTTGAACGTGGTTCTTTTGTGAAAACAGAGTCGCATCTATCGCATAGGTGGTACTACTAAAAAATACCTCCAAAAGCTGTTGCACTGGCCCAAATTACCACTATATTCCCACTATCGCAATATCAAAGATACATCGTAAATATTCAAAATTAAGATTCTACCGATTACACATGTTTAATGTGTTCAATAATGTTCGTAAAAATTAGATAATATATTTATTGTAATTCAATTCGATAATAGATAGCCATAACAATCAAACAGAAACAAGATAGATTTTTTGAATTAATAATATTTAGTTGTAACAAATAATCTCTAGACACGCATTCATCAAAGGTAGGCAATATTCATTCCCCTATAAGTGTAATAAATCGATATTTCCACTTTAATAAATACCACATTCGTAACACTCACTATTTATTAACTATGTAGTGCAACGTTTAGTTTAATTTCAATAACAATTACAATTAAAATCGCCCGAGCGAGAATAAAAATCATAGCCTTTTAAATAAAAGCGTTGACAAAAATTAAGAATGTCGCAAAATACTGAAACAATTGTTTACGAAATAATATTAGGAAAACGGATTACTCATTCGTTTAAAGCTGCATAATTTCTTTTCTGTATCCTCCGATGTGCGTAAAACTTCAAAAGGTGTCACCACGTTAGATGGACGAACTTCATTATCATCGGAAGGATAATCTTCGAAGCTCATATTGCTAAAACCGCCAGCATCATCGTTTCTATTTTTGTCATAGAAACGTTTTTTCCTTTCGTCAAGATTGATGTGGTTATTTCCATCAATTAATATATGCTTTATTCTTTTTTCCTTTTTATCCCTCTTAGATACTTCGCCTGCCGGTTTAGTCACGTATAAATCTATTGAATACTCTTCTTTCCTAATATGGGATTGTCCTATCTCGCTACGAATGTTGGATATATTACAACTATTATTATGAGAGCGTGTAAAATGCTCGATGTCTAACGACATTGCATTATGAGAATCGTTATGTTTTGTATGAACTTGATCTGTTTTTTCCAAGCCCATATTACTTTCATTGTCATTTGCAGTATCTACGGAAACTGCAAGTGGAGTACCTTTTGATGATGGCGATTGCAGAGTTAATAGGTGTGAACAATGAGATAAGCCGTTTTCTGTTACAAAATTGCTGTTTGATAAAAGTTGTTCTTCAGAGGGAGTTGATGTATTAGGTGCTTGCTTAAGTTTCTCATCTACAAAGGGGTTTAAGCCATTTAATATCTGTGGCTGGTTACAAGTCTCAAGGCGATCCTGGACAAATTGAGTTCGTTTTGCCTTCAAGGATTTTGGAACTTTTCGTCGTTTTTTGTTGCCTTCAAATGGAGCTAGGGCAAATACATCACATTCATCAACATTACTGGTGGGTTCAATCCACATAGACTTCATATCTATAATTCTAGAGCTCCAATTATCCTCAAATTTTATTTCGTTGTCTGGGTCCAGTTCATCATCCAACAATAAAGGTTTTTTTCCATATTGATGCCCCACAAATAAAATATCCATTTCATTAAGACATTGAGCATCTGATTCTACTAATTTATTGCGATTTAGGTCGCGGTCAATAGTAGTCTCATCTTGGGCATATAATGTGGGCGAGTTACATATGTAAATATTTTCTATTGGTTCGAACTGTTTGGACCCCGAGCATAATGTGCCTTTGTTATCCTCCGTATCACACACGGCACTAGCTGAACCAACAGAACCATACGCCTTTGGTTCACAGTTACGTAAAATTGATACTAATGCTGTTTTCATCTCTTTGTTTAATTTTTCCCCACTTACTTTTTCCTCGATATCATCGCAAGACGAACTTTCTGAACTTATATAAAAAAAGTTCTGAGTTAACTTTTCATACTTTGATCTGTCCTCTGTTGGAGCCTGCGTAAAGGTTCTTGCTATGGTAGTGTCAAGCAGTACCCCAGAATTAGTTTCCGTCGCATCATTCTTTAAAGCCTTGTATATTGAATCAGCAAAATGTTTGGACCCGGCTGAATATGTCGATTTAACTGGATTTAAAACAGATAAGTGACAAATTGTAGGCACAAGGTTAACAATAAGCAAGACTATTAGACTATTTGACTTGAAATAACTGGTGTATGCCAAAATCACTTGAAGCGATGTTCACATTTTGCAGTGGTACGTACAAATCACATTCAGTTAAGCCAAAATGATATGATGTGTGGTAAACTTTATACCCCCTCCACACTTATAGATCCCTTCACCGCAATCTCCAGTATATATAAACATACAAGAATACTGTAGAAGTCAAACATAGGAATACTTCTTACACAATTAATAATGCAACATGAAGCAACTTTATTGCTCACAATTTACAGTCACAATTATTTATTCGTACATATAATTGTATAATTTTAAGATAATTTTCCGATTTGAAAATTGCTTTATTAAGCATTGTAACATATTATCTTATATATTTCTGAATTTAAAATTTGTGAAAAATTTCAATACAAAGGACCTGATAAACTTTGCGATAATTGATGATTTGACAAAAGCGTAATATTTAATAAAATTGCTTTGTTTGCCTCCAAGCAAATGGATAACAAAGAATTTTGTATGTTTGCGTTATTTTAGTAGTAATAGGTAAAAAGCAAGCTAATGTACCATGCTCTACGCTATTCAGTTGATTAGTAAGATATTTATCATAACCACTATCCCCAAAAGACGTATCAATAAATATATGGATCATATTTATAAACAAATTATCTCAACACGCATCAAGATAAAAAATATTTTTCATATAAATGCAATGTAACAGTTTATGAATGACTGAAGCAAATAGTTCTGTAGTTTGTTGCATATAAAGTATTATAACGTAAGATACAGCACACATCTTTACAAAAACGATAATATACTGACGTTTAGATTTAACAATGAAAGTATCCTCCTGTGTTAGACAAGTGTTCGCCTAACCAAATTTTCGAGCGCCGACATCACATCTACAATTATTATACTAGTTGGATTACCCGAATGCAGAATTAACGGTAGCAAGGGTCTTATGGATAAAACAAAGTTGATGTTAGGAGACAGGGTATATTTTGTGACCTAGTCAAGAAACACTCATTCCACCGTTTTTGTACCGGGGAACTCATGACTAACTAGAGGTGACGTCAACGACTGAACATTTGTTAGAGCGAATGATGTACCAAAGGTGGTTTGTACATGCAGTAGGGTCGGCAGCCCAGACATTTGTTAATGACAAATTATCGTGGTTCGTATATGTACAAACAAATTTCAGTTCCTCCATTTAATTGATTGTAATTAATGAAAATACTTTCTTAAGTAATTGCAAAGCAATGTATAGATAAGAAAGAATTGCAAAATTTAATTTCCACAAAAGAACTAAGTTATTTCTACATAAGCGAGAAATAGCACCAATAGTGTTAGGTATTCAAAAGCACTATCCTAATGGTTGTAATAACAGAAATAGTAACTACTTTATTAAATGTGACCATTTGTTCTAATTCCCTTTTCCCTACTTTACTACACATCATATCACCAGCATTTTTGCTGTTAAATTTTATTTACATAAACATATAATTATATTTGTTTATTGATAAATATAATTTATCTAAACTTACTTATTAATTGTAATATTAACAGTTATATTTAAAAGAATTCTTCCCCTTTTTACCTGCAACACTTTAGTGATAGTATGTACATATTGTACATAATTTTTGCAAGATTTTAAGGTTTACAGCAATTTGCCGACGGATTTACTATCTAGGTTACGAAGCAAATTTATTTACTTAAGAGCTAATTTTGACTAGCTATAAAATAGGTAATAATTTTTCTAATTACTATAAACAATCAGGAGAATATTTCTCAAAAAGTTCTATCTGCCGAAATGCCAAAGACGTATGCTTCACTAGAATTTCACAAGATGTATAAGTAGCCTAACTTCTATAGATGTAAACGAAGTTATTTTTTGAGAAATAGCAAGCAACTTAAAATTTAAGTACCATACTTTTCTTGTTATAATGATAACATAACTTGTTGTATAATTAGAGAAAGTTAGAACTATTTCAAGCAATAGTATTTGCAGTCAAGAAAAAGCAGTGTGGTTATATGCATTACTAAGACTCTCGCCTGTTATCAATTGTTTTAGGAATCCGACGGTAACTATCTTAGTTAAATGAAAAAACAGTTATGTGTCATTACCTGTACTCTGGAATCCATTTTTATTTTTGGATTTCGTTGGAAGACTAAATGGAGCACTCCCGAAAGGATCTTCTGTCAACGACATAACCAAACTTTCGCGTGACTTGACGCCTTGAATGCCTAGAAAACTAAATTAAACTAACGTACTAAAAATAAAGAAAACTAACTTACTACTTTGGCTACCACGACGGATTTTATCGAATTCGGCCCCAAAAATATAGTCTTCAGTGATTTGATTAAAATTTGGTTCTTCAAAGGGATTCCAATCAGCAACATCTGCTGACAATGATCTATTCTCCGGCTCAATAGAGTGAGATATATCCGAGGTTGAAGCAGATATGCCTCCCTGTAATTTCGGTGTAGCGGACACTTGTTCCACTGATGTATCATCGGTGGTTACGAGTCGTTGCTTCAATGAAGACTCGAAAGGAGCTAAGAACTGTGATGTCTCAGAAGCAAAAACTCTATATTTTGAAAGTAAATGTTGAAATCAGTATTAAAAGTAATAAACAAGGAGAACATACACATACTTGTTAAATGCAGTAGTATCGCTCATATTTCGGCGATGTCCTTTGGATACAGTAAGTGCGGGAGATGTTGGAGGTGTGCAAGAACTGACAATGGATTGGCTTGATGACTCTGTTGCCCCCCTTGTCGCATCTGGCATCGTCCTCTTGCCATTACCACTTAAATCTGGACTAACAGGTGTTGATGAACCGTTGTTGTTGTCTTTAAAAGGATCAGGGTAAACAGAAGAACCGAAAAAACTATCAAACTCATTTTCGCCAATCGCTTCATTTTGACTATGAAAAAACTTCTGGTGAGTTTGGAATGCTGGAGAAAAACTTTGGTTACTTTGGGGAAAGGAAGACACGTTCACGTTAGTATTTGTTATAGAAGAGACGGTAGAGGATACTGCTGGTAAGATGCATGTTGACGGTTTCCCAGCTGTGTCAACGAGGGAAATTGGGCTTTGCGATTTTTTAGCAGTTGTTGGACTTGGACTAAGTGTTAGAGGAATGGAAGCAATGGTTAAAGGTTGCGTAGAGTTTCCTTTTGGTCTTTGCCTAGGCATTACACTAGTACCTCCTTCAGTTATTAATGTTACTTGCGACTTTGCTGTTACTTTTATTTGAGTCTTCTTCGCCTCCGACTCAAACTGAGGTATGACTAATTCGTCCACTGAAGGTGTGGCTGATTTCTAAAAACAAGTGGTTAACCATGACTGCAACATCCAAAATCACAAGGAATACTTTTAAATTTGTAACAGGGTTTTCCTTTCCAAGCAAATGAAAGGCTACACTAGAAACCTGGTATATATCCGGTCGACAAACCGGGTCCACTTCCAGCATATAACCTAATTTAAACGAATGAAAATGTTTATTCTTCTTAAGTACGCTAGATATACTCACGAATTAATTGGTGCATTCCTTTGGTATATTTTGAATTATCTGGGATTGAAAAGTTACCATTCTGTATAGCTAATGTACTTTCTCCAAAAGGCAATGTAAAGAAGCATAATTTATAAAGTAAACAACCCAGTGCCTAAAATGGATAATCTTGAATTAGTTTTTCGTTATTTTAATTATTATTTAAATTACTTACCCAAATATCAGCTTTAGTAGTAATTAGTTTACCACAGTACATATCGACCATTTCAGGAGCACGATAGCTCAACGTTGTATAACGCTTAATTTCTTCTTCTATTACACTGGCACCTTGACTTCCAGGATTTAGTACACGTGCTGTGGCAGAGCCAAAATCGCATAAAACGTAATTGCCATTTTCACCAACCAAAATATTTTCAACCTGAAAATAGTTATGTAATTTCCATAAATAACACATCTCAGATTCCTATTTTAAAAATCAAGTAAGTTCGTGAAATTGATGAACACTAGTTGCATTTTCAGTAGCTACATCATGACATTTGAAGTCATTCCTGACAAATTAAAAATTTTTGGTATCTCTAGTATATAATAATGAGAAATATAAAAATAAATGCTTTTATCAGTGATAACAAGAAAATCTCAAATAAAAAAAGGACATTTACACGTTTGTATTTCATATTTACGTATTATTTGTCTGTTCAATAAGTTGCGTCAAATGTTATAGGAAAAACGGGTTTTTTTAAAAAGAAAGTCAAAATACCGAATAACTACAATAAAACATGTGAAGAAAATGTATTAAAAAAGAATGAAGGTGGTTCTAATAAGATTTTTGGTGCAAAACAGGATAACCAAAAAAAATCATTCCAGTGCCAAAGAGGCCCTAGAAATTCCAAAGTAGTCCATACAGTTATAAGAAATAAAATAAAACTACAACAATCAAAAACCACACTAAAAAGAATAAAAGCAAAAGCAAGAAATCAAACCAATGAACAAAGTATGGATCTACACAGCATCGTTCAAGGATTGACGGCAGTACTAACTAAATTAGAGTGCTTGTTAGATAACGAATATGAAGACTATAATTATGTGCAGTTGCATTTGAAAGAAAGACGTATTTTCTAATAACGGATCTACAGGTCATCACTTTTATTAGATGATGTAAACATTATTCTCACCTTAAGATCTCTGTGTATGATGGGAGTTTGGCAGTGATGTAGCCGAGACACAGCTTCACAGACATTGCAAAAAATTACAAGTATTTCCTGCTCTGTAAATATTGCCTTTCCCTTTGCTCTCATTAGACTTAACACACTGTTCTGGCAATAGGGCATGAGCAAAAGAACTTCATAAACACCACCTCCTGTAGCAGTTAAACTTGAATCAACATAACCAATTATATTTTTGTGTCCACTTAAATTACTCTGCAAGAAAGATAGTCGATCAATTCAAGCATACACTTGAGAATTTTGTAACTTACAGCTATTTGTATTTCTCGTTTAGCAACATTCAAATCTTGCTCATTGTTGACATACATTCTTTTTAGAGCATATTTTGTTCCATTCTTGGTGCTTACCAAGTAAACAATTGCAAAACCACCTTACAAAAAAACATTTAATATAAACATTATAAGATTAGCTTAAATTTGTACCTTCAGCCAACACATCCTCAACACAAACTGTAACATGGCCCACAGTAAAAGACTTGCCTAAGCAGTTTCCACTCTCTTTTGCCGTGCTATTATCAATCTTGGAGAAGAGCTTCTTCATCTTGTTTAAGACGAGTTTTTTTTCTTCTTTGCAGAGATGTAACCTTGCGAGGCTCCTCGAGTCTTACATGCGATATATGCCTAAAAACGTACTATTCTAAATGTGTAAGTCCGGAGTCAATGATACGATAGCAGAGCTCCACTGATCTCGATTCATAATATACGCGATTGAACAGTAATTCATCCGAATTCATCGCAGTTTCAATACAGTGAAAACAGTAATATTTCCGTGTTTATAGCAACACACGGCTCAGAAAACGCCTACAATGGCCTGCAACTACTTTGATTTCAACCACCCTGGCGACCCTGACGACCCTGACTTACAGCTGACGACAACCATAACTGACCACAACGCAACTGATTCACACGAGTTCACACGATTCATAAACGTTGTAAACGGTGGCAATTAGATTAAACGTAATTAGGACCAAAACTAACTTGAATGCTACTACTATAAAGAAGAATCTTCATAACGCTATCATAGTGATAGTATTATTTAAAAAGGTGCACAAATCCATTGGTACTTGGTGCTCAACTTAGTATGGTCATGCACTTTTGAATTCACGAACTCATCCGAAATGCTAACTGCGTGAAAGTAGGGAAAGCAGCTACGAAATTTATTTTGCTTTTTATAATCTCCGCCATTAGGGTATGCCATTTTAATTGCAAATTCATTGATATAAAGTTGGCCATGAAAGCGAGACATCAGGGT
>JAODGC010000012.1:2607147-2707970 GCA_027574925.1 Ecitoglossa quadriceps | reverse complement strand
ACATGAAGAAAAATGAAGAGTAAAGGATGAAGTACAGAACAACTGCACAACACAGAAATACCAAGAGGGTAAATTGGGACATAGATGTAAATCAACACTGAATAAAAACAACAAAGATGAAGAGGACAAAACCTACAAATCAACAAGGGAAGAAACATGAAGAAAAATGAAGAGTAAAGGATGAAGTACAGAAATCTACAAATCAGCAAAGGAAGAAACATGAAGAAAAATGAAGAGTAAAGGATGAAGTACAGAACAACTGCACAACACAGAAATACCAAGAGGGTAAATTGGGACATGGATGTAAATCAACAAAGATGAAGAGGTCAAAATCTACAAACCAACAAAAAAAGAAAACGAAGCATGAAAAAATTTTACCCGATTGAATGAAGAAGTCAACAAAGAGACACAAAAAGACACCAGGCAAAAGGAAGCAGAAGTTTATTTATATCTTCTAAGGGTGCACTCATAGGGATTTATGTAATTTTACAATATTCATTTTACAGCAGAAAGGTGCCTCACCATCAACATCTAAGAAAATTTGTACCAACGTCTATATTAATTACTGTTTAGGCTTTCAGCCAGCTGTGTTTCTGAGAATTTTGTTAACTTTTTTTAGAATTTAGCTTGGAGTCCAATTGTTAAGACCATGCAGACATTTGTTTACCTGAGCGTACTGCAGGATACGTTCGCGTTTTTATAGTGTTGGCCTACAGATAACACCTCACTTTTTTTTAGTTTTGCGGCCTAAATTAATTGATAGGACTCGTTACTTTTTAAGCGATATTACAATATTAGAATAAGTGCATTTGAATTGCAGATAAAATTTTAAGAAGCGCCAATTACGCCATTCGCCTTTAAATTGCGAGATATGCGCACTTTTTAGATATTGCGTAGTTTAGGTAATTACACGCACTACATTAATAGGGAAATTGCGGTATTTGCGCTGCTGTTATTACGTTGTATGCGCTGATAATACGGAAGGAAAAGCGCCCATTAAGCAGGAATATGCTGCGCCATTTTGCGGATTAGTTTTTAAGCGGTACTGCGACTTATAGAATAAATGCGTTGTTACTGCGGATTAATTTTAAAATGCGCCAATTACATAATTCGCCTTTCAATCACGGAATGTGCGCCCAATTGCGTTGCGCTTATTTGCAAAGCAGTATATGAGCGGAAAAAGTGGTGCGCTAATGTAGGCTAACTGATTTCCAATGCGCTTGAATTGCGACAAAAAATTGAAGAGTACGTATCCTGCAATATTTTCCTTGGAAAAACAAGATAAATATATTTGGGTTATTATTGTGCATTCATTTTTTTCTGGCCAGATTGTTTTATGTTTGTGTATTTTGTATGTATCCGTCAATCCAATTTAGAGCCTTTGGTGATAATACCTGTCTTTTTAACCTATCCTCGCCCCTCAGAGACAGACGCGTCCACGTCGCGAGGGGTGGGCGTCAATTTTACACCTTCGTGTAAGTTCCAAGAATAATAAACAGCTCAATAATTATTTATAACTATATTATAAATAGACTTAAATTAGGAATAGGTGTACAATTGATGGCTAAGATCTGTCGCTGCCTGTCATACCTGTCAAAATGCCTCCTTTTTGTAATTATGTCATCGCTTAATTATTCCCCAATTCTGTAATTTTTAGGACACGCTCGAAAAGTATTAAAATAAGCGACAGTTGCATTGTACCTCCAATAAAAGTAATAATAATTAAATTTAAAGAAGTAATTAAAACCAAATAAACTATTAAATACTTCTACAATTTTTACTTTAACCTTAAACATATCAAGCTTTGATTTCATTACTAAACATAAATTCATTTGAATCATTTCTAAGTGATTTCAGAAATAAATTAAGGTTTTTGATTTGATTTCCCTTATATAACACCAAACGACAGAGATCATCGCTGAATGATATACAAATGTAGCAGATATGCAAAGATATAAACACAATGCAAATATGTTGGATTTCTGAAATATGCGATATAAATGAGACATAAATAATTCTTCTGGAATTTACAATATGTTTCTGCTGGTAACAGTCGGAATATTCTAAAATCTTTTTTCATTTGGAGTTTAAGGACTAATCGCAAAAATAAAAACTACTTAATTGTTTGGGCTTTTAAATTTCATCATAGTCTTCTGCTCTATGTTGTTGATTTGCCTAAAAAATAGTTATTCTTCTGAACAATCACCTCTTCGTTTAAATAAAATCTTCCCCCCCCCAATTTCTTCAAATTGGAACAATTACATTAAGTATCACCTTTTATTAATTTGTGCAGAAATCATATTAGGAAAATGAATAGATAACCAAATGAAATGTTTTAATCTTCCGATTTTTATATCAAAATATCTCTGAAAACGGTCGAAAATATCCCCCCTGTAAAAGGGGGAAAAAAAGACACACCCAGGGCTTATAAAGATTGAAAACTATAAAAGTGTATTTAGCGACTTGATGCTGACTGAAGTGATTAAAATATCATATATTTCAACTGATCATGTCATGCGCTGAGCACTGTGATATTTACGTTGGCTTGCGGAAAGACTCCCCAGCGTATTTTGCTTTATCACCAAGCTCTGCTTCAATGCGCAAAATTTGGTTGTATTTTGCCAAACGCTCGGAACGACAAGGTGCGCCAGTCTTGATTTGACCAGTAGAGAGACCAACTACCAAATCGGCAATGAACGTATCTTCAGTTTCTCCGGATCTGTGTGAAACCATCGTGCCCCAACCTGCCTCCTTCGCCGTTTGATGCGCTTTGATGGACTCCGTAACAGTACCAATCTGGTTTACTTTTAATAGAAGGGCATTGCATGCCTCCTTTTCAACTGCCTTTTGAATGCGCACAGGATTGGTAACTGTGAGATCGTCACCGACGATCTGAATGTCGGTCTTGGCAGTCATAGTGCTCCAGGCGTTCCAATCGTCTTGGTCGAAAGGATCTTCGACGGATACCAGAGGGTACTTTTTAATGTAGCCTAGATATACTTGAAGCAGTTTAGATGGAATCAACCACTTCTCTTTGGGTGATTTTTTGTTCTTAAAATCCAAGTCATATTTGCCCTTTTTGAAGAACTCAGAGGCTGCACAATCCATACCTATTAATGAAATTTGAATTAATAAAAGTTAATTATTTAATAATACAATATCACCAATTGAAATTTTTCCAGTATAACCAGCCTTCTTAATAGCCTCAGTAATCAAATTAAGAGCATTCTTGGCATCCTTAATTTTTGGTGCAAAACCACCCTCATCACCCACAGCAGTAGACTGCAGACCAAACTTCTTCTCAATAACAGCCCTTAAATGGTGGTAGACCTCACTGCCCATCTTCATAGCTTCAGTGAAGCTCTTAGCACCAGTTGGCAAAATCATAAACTCCTGCATAGCCAGCTTATTGCCAGCATGCGAGCCACCGTTGATCACGTTAAAAGCAGGTACTGGGAGAATAATTTCTTCATTACCAGCTAAGGAAGCAATATGCTTGTATAATGGAAGCCCTCGTTTAGCTGCGCCGGCTTTACAGACAGCCAAAGAAACCCCCAAAATTGCATTGGCTCCCAAAGTACCCTTATTCTCTGTGCCATCAAGTTTTTGCATAAACTCATCAATCTCACATTGTTGGGTGACTTCAAGATTAGCTTTGATCAATTCAGGAGCAATGATTTCATTTACATTGCAGACAGCTTTCATGACAGATTTGCCATGATAATTGTGCTTATCACCATCACGCAATTCAAGAGCTTCATACGTACCTGTTAACAGTTCATTTCATTAGTCTTATAATTTGGCATTGAATTTGTGGATTTATTTGATGACTTACCTGTACTGGCCCCTGATGGAACTGCAGCCCTGAACAATCCCAAGTCAGTGATTAAATCAACCTCCACTGTGGGATTACCACGTGAATCAAAAATTTGCCTTGCTAGAATGTTCTTGATAGGCATCTTGCTGTCCTTTTTAGTTGAATACTTGCAACACAAATACAACTTCACTCTAAAAAGAATTCCATTCAGATCAATACATGATTACACGAATAAGAATTATATATATATATATAATCCATGAATATTGATAATATGTGAAAAAGCTTGGTTTGTTAACCAAACATTACAAACAACAAGATAATAACCTCTGTCGAGCCAGGAATAAAAGCCTAGACAAACCATACATTTTGTATTTTCTATATATAGGTATATTAAATAATCAAAAAATAGAATATTAACGAAGTGATTTGGATAACGATAAAGCTTAATTTCAGTTAAGCCGCGAAATTTTAAAGATTGAAATGAAAATACTAGAAATTTGATGATTTTAGATGGACTGAAAGTTATATACTTACAAAAATTTTGATTAAACCGATGAAGTTTTGCCGTCGACTGTTTCTCCAATGGCAATGAAATAAATACGGATAAAATTCCGTGATATGCACAAAAACTTGTTTTGTTGGACAACGTTCACGAATTGTTTATGGCGTGGTCCAAAGAAGCAAATGTTGAATGAATACGGTCGCAATGTCAAATAAAGGACAAAGGGTCGCACGGGACAAATGATCAGTTGGGCGAGATTTCAATGTGATGCAAAGTTTGACTTGTCGCACTAACTTTAATTCGGTGGGAGGAAATATTTAGAATGTAGTTAATACGACCTAATCGCTCTAATTAAAGTTAACGATTGCTGATTTATATTTACATGGGGGGAGTGACAAAGTTTGTTTTAGTTGACTTGCTCTCAGAAGTACGATGTAAGTCCGCATTCGCATCTCCATTATTATGGAAAAATCTAGTAGCTAGTGTTCATATATTTACATAAATACTTTATATATATATATATATATATATGTATCTATGGTATGTTTGATTTGGACAATTGGAAAGTGAATAGATGCTTCAAAAGCTGCCTATAGTTCTGAATAAACTCCACAACTGCTTAAAAAAGTTTATTCTACCACTAATTACATCTGCCCACACTGAATTATTGTTACAGGTATTTTGGGTTTATTGTTAGGTCCTGTAGGAACATTTTCAACTTTTCTCATCACAAGCAAACCATCTATAACTCTTCCAAAGACAACATGTTTTCCATCAAGAAAATTACATTTTGCACATGTGACAAAGAACTGACAACCATTTGTGTCTTTACCACTGTTAGCCATTGAAAGCAAACCAGGTGTGTCATGTTTTAATGAAAAATTTTCATCTATAAATGTGCTGCCACCATAAATACTCATAACACCTGTACCATCACCCTAAAAATAAAGTGTTTACGAACTGTATACAATTTTGATAATATAACTTACATTCACAAAATCACCAGCTTGAATCATGAAATCCTTAATAACTCTATGAAAACTGGCACCTTTATATCCTAATGGGACTCCATCCCTGCGAAACTCTCCAGTGCAGAATTGTCGAAAATTCTCGGCTGTTTTTGGTACTACATCAGCAAATAACTCAAAAATCATTCGGCCAATTTCCTGCAATAAAAATATTTTAAAATTAAGACAATGTTTTATAGTATATCTTGTTAGTCTTGTTATGCTACCAGGTTTCAAGACATAACCTACCGTTGTTCCCACGGAAACATCAAAGAATACGACTGGATTAGCAGGATGTCGAAGTTGTGACTGAATTTGATTCCAATTTGGCATTGTACATCATTTATTTTACTCTAATAATTAAGTAGAATAATTATAAAACAATATAAACAAATGCACACAACCGTAAATTGGATATTCTGATAGCGCGCGCTAGTAAATTCATGTCCATTCGTATAAGCTCGGGTTTAACTTCAGAGGCGCACGCGCATTTTATTATAAAATACGACAGGATACAAATTTAAGTTCGTAATTACAATTATGAGAATATAAAAATACATCACGGAACTCGAGCAAAATTAGGCCAGTTTTGAATTTCCTGGTACAATATCAATCCAGGACTCTGTGTGCTGCTAACCTGTCGTCCTCCTAATAATTTGTACCGTTTATCCAGTTCTCCCATATCAACTCCACATTGCAACAATCGCTTCGCAGCATCGAGTTGCCTTCGATTTGGTAATTTATCTGAAAAATCACCCACAAATGCAATTCCTATGCCTTTGGTATTATATCCTCTTGTATGAGCACCAACTTTGTGCCATCCGGCGCCTTCATATACAAATCCATCACCACCAATCATAAAACTACAGATTAAGGAAGAGTATAAATAAAGGATAATTTTTAATAGCAAAATAAAACGTTAACGTATACAAAGTTTCTGAACATTTTATACTTGTAAATTTACTTACTTGTATCCAATATCATGAAATCCCAACACATTCATATGAAAATTCTGAATATTTGTGAACAAATCCGCACATTCCACTTCAGAAAAGCAACTATTTGTCACTGTGTGATGGATAACAACGTATTTTACTGGAATTATCGAATACTCGACCAGTTTAGCAACTCGACCTCCCCATTCAGTGCGCGAAATTACTAATGGACATGATGCTGGTAGTACACTGCTTGATAAGCTTGATATTTTTACGATTAATAGAAGTTGAAATAAAGCAGCAAAATATATGGAGATGGTAATGTTTTTTATGTTGAGCATTTTGTTGCTTTGACTTGACGCAAATAATGTTAGTTCTGCATGAAAATTGCTTATATATAGCTATAGGTCAAAAAGCTGATCTTTGTTTTTATTGACCTCAAATATGCCAATTAACATGAAATCCACGATCGGGGAAGTACATTTTCGCTGTTTTTAAATTATAAATCAATTCTAAGAATTAACGTGTATACCCTGTTACCTGTGTGATTCACGTATAATTACGGATTATACCATTTCAACGGAGATGGGAGATAAATAGTTAAGTATAATTTGTAGAATGAAGTATTATGCGTTGTCTATTTAAATTAATTTTACATCCGATGGTTTCCGAACTGCTAGACGAGTCTCCCTGAACACAACCGGGAGTCTTCTGTCATTTCTGTCAAAGGTAAACAAACACAAATCGTTTTTTTTGCATGGGCATGCATTGGTGGCGTGATACGTACACGAAATTGTAGAACACTTGATTGGCCTGAGCATCACTGTTGTTTATCCGCATTTATCTCTCGTTTCTAAATATGGTTGATCGGTGAGAGCGTGCATCATTTGGATGTTAACGTTGAATAATTGTCAGCTGCGTCGGCTGTAATCGAGCAGCGCGATAAAGCTTTAGATGTACTTTGTGTGGTGGATTAGGGTGTGAGTGGGCACGGCTAATCTTAAGTTTCTTCATTATCTTGATTATCCACTGGTACAATTACCATCCATCGGCCCCGTATTGTTATAAAGCGTAGTAAACACGAATGTACTATTAGTATCTAGCATCAAGAGTCGTCAAAACAAGCACAAACATGGATGACCTGGGTGAGTTGAATTTTAATTTTTCTTGCAATTTGTTACAAGTGTTGTGGTTAACGTCTTAGCCTTTGGGAATAGAATGTAACATAACCTGAGCGCTTAGCAACTATTTTATTGGTTCTTATACAGAACAACTAAAACATATTTATTTACGGTTTAGGTGTATTAATTAGAAATGAGAGATGACAGAAATTGACGTTGAGACGCTTTTGTTTCTATTTCTACTGTTTATAAAGTTAATTAATATTTGTTTGATATTTGATATAGAAATAATAAAACGCATTCTTAATTTATGTGTAAACCTATAAAATGCTAAATACAGCTTTTACCTAACTGCTGTTTATGTTGTGAAAATTTAAAATGTTCTGAAAAGTTTTGGGTTTGTTGATGATTCACAGATTATAGAGATCACTTCTATACGAATGTCATACTAATCGTTAAATTGAATTTTGTCTAGGATTGGTAATCATGTACGGCATTTTATGATCTACTACATTTGAGTTGTTTTAAGAGGTCGACGATTTTAAAAAGATACATTGTTATTAATTGCTAATAGCATGAGATAACGTCATTAAAAACAATTTGGATGGCAGTACTCATCAAATTGCCATCCTACTTATGGAGTTTCTGAAAAAGAATATGTATTATCTATTTTAATAAATAACAAAAATATAACTTTTTTTAGTTTTGTAAATAATATTAATTAAACATATTAAACCTAGAAATAAATATTTTCAATTAATCTTGCATATATAAATGAAATATTATAAAGTCAACGCAAAACTTATAAATTATGGTTATAAATAATTAGCATTTCGACTGAAATCACGTTCGGCGCCATTTATACGCTATAAATATGAATTTTTGTGATGCAAGTGTGGCATCATAAATTTGCTTTGCTGCACTTGGTGTGGTGACCTAGAAAACAAGCAAAAAAAACATATTGTCTACACACTATGTAATTTATTGTGTTGTATTATACCTTCTTGTTTTTAATGTCAATTTATCTAGTTTCTTGCCAATTTTGCAACATTTGTTGGGATTGTTAAATAATGGATCGTGCGATCTTTGTATCAGTGATTACTTTTCTGTTAGCATGACAATATGGCAAATACAATCTAAACCACTTCCTTTTGTGGATTTGTTCAACCATTGCGCAAATGAAATTATTCCCTAAAAAGTTGGCAATATCCATATTTGATCGCTAACTAAATATAGCAGTACTCACATCAATCATATCCCATTTATGTTTTGGTTTTACAAATCTCAGCAGGACTTAATCCAGTGGCTTAATTACTGTACTTCAACTTTATATAGTTATTTTTAAATTTACATCTAATCTTATGAGTATACATAAATACAGTTGCCTATTCCTCTTAATTTTAAATCCACTCATATAATTCGCGTAGAACCATTTAATCTTTGATTTTTTACTTTATTCGTGGCTTCAAAGCAGCAACACTAGAATAGCTGATCTCATTAAGCTAACGCATTTCTTTGGGCTCAATTGCATTGTTTAGTGTTTTATTGACCCTTTGTTCTTTTGATATTAGACTTGTCGCGTGCATGCACGTCTAAATTAAGTACTAGACGCGTGCGCGTGCTTTGTCGCGTTTTGCCGCTGCGTACTCCAACGCTACCGCTACACAACTTTATCCTTCATAGTGTCTAGCTGGTTGGTATGCATATTAAACTTGTAGTATGGACGATGCAGATGCGTTGGTTCTGAACATTGTGCAATTACAGTTAGTGTGGTTAGTACTAATCATAAATGTCCACTTTTAAACAAAAATCCTTGGTGTTATAACCATCACTTTGGTGCAAGTGCAAGTCATAAAATTGCAGAGCAAATGCAAAAAACAAATCCCAAGAATAGACGACACAAACGTTATACAGCCTCCGGGCAACAAAGATTGAGGAGAGTTAGGTGGTACTTAGTGCTCACTCTTCACTAAGTTTCATTCGCGCAAATTTAAGTGACTGTAGTGGATTAAACTTGTTTAGTTGTATTGATTTTGCAATATTGAGAAGTTTTAAAGTCGTATTTACATAAATGTTACATGTGGAAATGTGAAAGATTTTTAAAACGTTGCACGTGCCAACAAACTCAGAGTCAGAGATAATTGCGCATGGAGACGTCACTAAAAATACAGATTCGTTGACTTCTTCAGTTGATGAATGACAAATCTTGGGTATTACAAGTTTATTGTGGTACAAAAACCGAGTTGGAAACTTTTTTGTGAGATTTAAGGTATTTTGTGATTTGTGGGAATAGTGATTCTTCAAATAGTGAATTCGGGAAGGAAAGTTTAACTGTAAGCTTGGTGTAAATTGAAAAGTGTTAATAATAGTAGAAACAAGCAAATAAGTTAAAAATAAAAATGGATCGCACAATGTATGGAAAGTTTTCGCCTACGATGCTCCAAAGGCCATACAAATGTACATTGAGAAATGGGACTAAACCTGGATGTGAGCCTTTTAAACTTATCTTTAATAACGTGAATTAAATTAGGGTTTACTAATTAGAGTTAAAACATAATTTTAGCGGTATTCTGGATGTACTGCAGTTTGGAGTATTATGTACACTATGTACTACAGTCGTGTAGTATTTTCTGTTTGGTTTAAGAATTGGCGTAAAGGTTTGAAGGCATCTACTTAACTTTTGTCATTGTCCAATAGGAAATATTAGTTTCTCAAACCTTAACTTCTATGAAAAGATGCAGGCATATTACTGGGATGACATCATTTCGTAATTGTAATTAATGGAAAATATTATGTATGCTCAAACATGTCTGGATGCAATTCTAGACACGTCTGCTTACAACATGCGCAAAAAATAATTGAAGTTAATTGAATGAATTGCTGAATTCTATTTTATCATGTGTTATTTGAAAATGAACTGGAATTTAAACTGCATTTAAAATCTATTCTTATTAATTACGTCATAGATGGCAAAATTAATATTAACACCCTCAGGTGCGATTAGTATTAGGGATGCTATTCCATTTGCAGAGAGATTCAATGTGGTGGTTATAACATTTAAATCATCCACCCTTTCTTCCAATATCAGATGCTTTTATTATTAATCTGGATTCACTTACCCAGGACGGGTATCACTTTCTCGTTCTTCTGTTTGGTGAGGTATTACCCTTTAATTGAAGAAGAAATAGGAAAGTTTCCAATAGGAAGTTGAATATATAAAATATAAATAGTATATTACTTATTTATTATTATTACATATTTTAAGGTTCTTGCAAAGCTCACGGTATTAGCTGGAATTAGCAACAGTTATGTCGTTACGCACAATTTGCTTGATTGATTGTTTTCTATCTTTAGCAAAATTGGTCTCAGTTCCTAATCATGGTTTGACACACGTAACATGAAATAATACCACAGCAGTAGGTTTATGTTCTTTACATATGTTTACATACGTTGAATTTATACAGTGTGCTCACATACTTTGTATTATTTGCTATATATATATTCTTGATATTATTATTTCAAGATATAACAACGGTATTGTGTTTATGTAAAACCGAATTGAATTATTTTTACTGGATTTGTATATTAAAGATATGCATCTCAAATTGTTTCTGTAGGTTGGCTGCGGTTGGATAGTCTAGCAGCAGTTGTTGGCAGCCCGACTCAATGTTTGCTTGCCAAGGAGGTTTTCTCTTCTTTCAGTGGTAGCGGCGCAGCGGCATCTCTTGTGCGTTGTCCGTTTATAAATAATTTAATGCAGCAGTGCGTGAGTGAGCGTAATTATTTCTGCCTGCTACGCCTATTGTGATTGCTCCAGAAATAAATGGTTTAGGAATCTAAAATTGCCTTCACTCTAATTACAGTCAGCGTTATTTATTATAATATTAGTCTGATAAATTTTATTACTAGCAATATAGTTTCGTAGCATTTTTCCTATTGAAAATAAAACTCGTTCATGTTATTTCTTAATGCTTCAAATGGAATTATTTAAAAGCTAAGGCGTAAATTTAGTATTTTAAGAACGTTCTATACGAGTTCGCAATGAAATTAAGGGATATGAGGCGCATATCTTTACGTACGAGTACATCGTTTAGTTTACTTTGACTAGACAGTTTGGTCAACTTCACGGTGTAGTGCTTTCATCTAGACTAGAAATATTCAGGGATATGAGCAGGAAGACATTAGGATAATTTACACCACACACGCTGTAATTACTGTCATCGAATGCTTCTGTTTTGTTATGTCAATGTGAGTATTATATATTCAAGGTAAATTGGGGATGGGATTAAAATAAATAAATCATTTATCGATTATTATACTAGTAGGTAAATATTGAACGAAAATGTGGAATATATTCTGCACAATTCTTAATTAACTTGAGAATCAAAGTTTGGCTGTACATATTTTTCACGTTCTTCTTCTGCATTAGTTGTAAAATCAAAATTACTTACTTGTCTTGTTTACATTTTGTTTTTAAAATCATAGACAGTTAATTGTATAGCTACTTACTTCCCGTATATTTACTTCTTAATCCTTGCTCTGACAAACTCAATCACTCGTTCCTATTCTTGTTTTCTTCAACATGATACTTATAACACCAGAATATGTAGGTTTACAAACCTACTTCATCTCTCAATTGCATTCACAACGCCTTGAAACGCACCATCCGATTTCTTTCCCATATTTGGCAATCCTATGCATGTCGTTGCATTTTTCACGCGCTTCTACCCGCCTTGACTTACTTCCCACTCAGACTTTAGTTTACCAAGTCCATTTGCTTCATTCCGCAAGCAAATCGGAAGTAAAGCGCATCCGGAAAACCACATGCACTATACTTCTCAACTTACGTCACCAATTACTACTACCAATATTATACAGTTTCAATCGATGTTGTTCGTGTATGAATAAAAGTGGGTATGTTTTAGTTTCTTTGAAAACAGTCGTCAGACGTCCTCATATTCGATGCAGTGTCGCATTCTGTCACATTCTCGTGCGAGGTGTAAAAGGAGCGAAGTGTTGTATTCAATGCCGGGAATGTTGAATCAGGTGTTTTGTAATTGCTAATTAGTTTGTTCAAGAGTTGAATACTTGATGTGATTGCTTCATTAGATACGGAATATTTGATGAAAATTAACAAAAATCAAGATTTGAAGATTATTGAAGGATACTGTTCAGATATTATCGGAAATTAGTGTAATTTGTGGAGTACTTTATTTGTATTTCGATCTGAAGGATGTATAAATCTAGGAATGGTCATCACGGTGAGTGAATTGTCTTTTCAAAATCAAATCCTAAATAAACTGGATCTAAATCGAATGAGTTATATGGAAAAATCAGTATATAAAACAAAGAAATTAAAATATTAACTTAAAAGTATCTGGTTTTCTATAAATTAATTCTACATGCTTGTTCATCACCTTTTACTAAAAAAGGAAAGAAAGCATTAGAAAGGAAACAAAAGCGTTTTTTTATTCATTAATTTACACTATACAAATGTATAATTTTTATTCAATAATATTCGATCCGTTCTTTGTTCATTTCATAAAATAAATGAAAAACGCTAACCTTTCTTGTTTTCTTTCGTTTACCAGAACCACCATCTACTTACAAAATTACCTCAACTAAGTCAATCACCAAACTTCGAAGACATGTAAAAATTCCCATCTATGTCGTTGAAGATCACAACGAAGTCCTACCCCACATCTACCGCAACATCGCATCTAAACATCTCCCATTTACTGGAATAACATTTATCCACTTTGATTCGCATCCAGACATGTTAATTCCTAAGGATATGCCTGCTTCATATGTCTACGATAAGGAAAAACTCTTCAGCGAAATTAGTATTGAAAATTGGATGCTTCCTGGAGCATATGCTGGGCATTTCAGTTCATTATACTGGATAAAACCATCGTGGGCAGTGCAGATTCAGGACGGGGTTAGGGATTTTAAAATTGGTGATGTTGATGATAGAATACGAGTTACTTCTGTGGAGAATTATTTTCTTACGGAGTGTTTATATGTTTCCGAGAGCAAGATGGCTAATGTTAAGGATATTGGGCTGAAAGTAGCTACTATTGGGAGGGGTATAGTTAATTCTGAAGATAATTGGGAGTTTGTTAAAGGATTAAAAGAAGAACTTAAAACTAAACAGACTTGGATACTGGATATAGATCTCGATTTCTTCAGCACGATAAATCCATTTAAGGAAATATATTCTAAAGTTGGGGTTTATCACCTTCTTGAGGACATTTACAACCCTGGTTGTCATAAAAATAAACAACACCTTACATTAACAACTGATGATGAAATACAATTATATACAGATCAAAGAACGAAAGATATTTCCTTCTTAGAAAGAATTTTCAAATACTTTAACAAAAATGGTGACACAATGTCAGAAAATCCATCAGCGCATGAAGACGCATTGAAAGCATTCGAAGCAGAAGATGAACAATTATATAGAAAAGTTTTGTCTCTAAGAGAAGTTATATTGAAGTCTTATGCCGATAAAGAAATTGATTGGGAGCTTATACATGATGCAGGATGTACAAGGGACGATACTGATTTGCCGCATCATGTCAGCACTCCTGAGGAATTAGAAATTATGTTTAGTGCGTTTAAAACTTTTTTGGAGCGAATTGAATGCGCGCCTACGATTATAACAATATCGAGATCATCCTGTGGAGATTATACCCCGGATGAAGACGTGGATATTATTCAGGAGAATGTGTTTGCAATTTTGAGGGATTGTGTTGGAGATGTTGGGGAACCGGTATTAGATTACGGAGGGCATAAGTAGTTTGTTAAGTTTGTTGTATTTAAATAATAAGTAATGTTTGAGTATTTATTAAGTTTTGCTTGAAATTATATTCCCGCACGAATGTTGCGTCGTCAGGGACATGTCTAGTGAAGAAATAGGCAGAAAAATTTTGATTGGGAATGCAGTTAGAGCCAATAATGCCAATCCAAACAATTGTATTCAACATAAATTGGCGTGGCACCAATTAAACATTCAAATTGAAACCTATTAGGCTATAGCCCTTTTGAAATTCCACTGGTGCCAATAAGTCCCATTATGTTATGTAGGTTTTGTGTGTGTCATTGTTTAGATTTGATATAATCCTGATCCGATGCATTAAAATAATTGGTAAAATGCATTCACGTCATTTTAAAAATGATTTCAGTGATCGTAAATTTAATCGCTGTAATATTATATTTACTAAAATTAGAATTTTTTTTCTTTAATATACAATTCCCTTAATTTCGGCTAATTTACTTTTAATCAGATGAATTAATTATAATTTACATTTACATGCTTTTTTACGCGAATAACTCCTCAGTGGTATTATTTATCTCATTGAAGACTAGAATGACCCCTTTAACCTTGTAATATGCACAACTATGTAACTATTTATGAATGTTAATTGTAACAATGCTAGTAATTGTTTGCCACTCTATTATTCTTATCTTGAGTTTCTCTCTCTCTATCTTTTTACGACTCAGCGTTAAATAACAAGTTTACATTCATTGCAATGACTTCTCCCGCCCAATCAACAAATAGGGTGATGCGTGACCGTGCAGTAATCATGATGATGCGTGTAATTAAGTATCTCCCATTTCATCAACATAGAACTCGTTGCAAACCCAACAACGAGAGAAACTGAAGCACTGGGTTCGAATTTATTTGATGCTCGTGTCGTGTGCTCATTGCTAAGTTTGTGCGATTGCTGGCATTTCGTGGGAGACGCAAACGCGACCTTCACCAGCAATGCGCGCAAAAGTAAACTGTGAGGCCTCAAACTTAACTATGAAAGGCAATTGAACAAAAAACTACGTACGCTGTGACTTAAATCAATAAGAGTAATGTAGAGCGAGCAAATAACATTAATAGTGTTGGTGTTGCTGTCGTAATTATGTTGCAAATTGATTTAAAAATAAATACCAAATGCAAGAGAATTTCTCGTAAGCATTATTAACCTCAGCATGGAAAAAATGGTTTAATTTATGATTAGTGGGATATTTACAAGATTTCTCTTTGTATCACATCATTATTATCTTAAGTTAAGAACTGCAGTGCATTGTGGGAATATCTGGTCAACCAAATATTTAGCAAGGAAAGTTAGTGATCAACCTATTTTTGTATAAATTAGATAATTTAATGGTGCAATGCAACAGTGCGGGTGTGCGTGAGGAAATTGAGTGACTCATAATATTTTGGCGTGTTTTCATTTTGGTTGAATCCTCATTTGATGGGCGTCGCAAACTTACCTTGAAAGTTCACTATATGTTTCAAAAACAAGGTGTTTCAAGGTATTTTAATTCTCACATTCGGCGGAAAACGTGTAGAAAACTAGCAAGTAAACAACATAGATACAGTGCTAGTCCCCATCAGACGAGTTTTCCACCGCGTTTATTAATAGTAGTTTTCGTCGCGAACGGCGCTTGCCAAAAAGTGACCGAATCGTGTGTTGCTGGTGAAAACTTGGGAAACTAGCTGGGAGCATTCGTCATAATCCTGTCGCCTTGTGCAAAGTGCATAAATAATAACCCCAAATATTTTTGAAAACATAATTTGTTTTTGGCAGTAAAAGTTGTGTTTTTGAGTTTGGTGGAGTTACACTTTACTAAGTGAAGATGAGTTTAAAAATGCGCTCGCGCAATCGCACCCCTAGCCCGAAAACGGTGACTTTTGATTTGTCACCACCAATTCCAATGGATGAGAAATTGAGGAAGAAAAAGGAGTGGGATCGTTATTTTAGTAAGTTATGCAAAAAGTTGAATGCATCAATACAAAATACTATTATTGTTATAAGTTAAAATAAATGTATATTAATGTATATTAACGAAACATGTCTCATGTCTCATTTCAAATTAGTTGTTACATACATTCTTTTACGCACAATTGAAAATCGAAAACACATTGAATCACTTCAAACTTAGCTATTTATAGCTCAAACTGTAGCCACTGACACAGTATGAAAGACACAATAGAAGTTACTAATGCATATAATGCATGTCATAGAGCTTGTTTTCTGCCAGAACAAGGATTATGGTGTGTTTATTATGCTAATATGGGACACATATCATTTAGTTTTATGTTTATAAATTTTGGAGTGTCTATCCTGTTTATTGTAGATAGATATGTAGATATTAACCACACCCCGATTTCTTTATTGAAATAATATTGTAAGCTATTGTTTTCAAATTGATTGTGCGTAATAACGCTGGTGATAAACTCATAATTTCAGTATCCAGTTTTAAAGTTTGATAAAGAATAATGCAGCCAGTTTTTCAAAGTGAAATACCTTTACAATTGTTGTTAGTTGTTTGTTAACTAGTCACCTTAGTAAAACAATTCATCATAATTTAATGAAAAAAGGAATAGTTTTAAACATGATAATGAAGAAATTTCAAGTGAAGTTGCTGGCTTATGTTCATAATTACGTTTGATTAACTTAGATGTGATTAAAAATTGTTTGAGGAGTATTACAGAAATCATGGTGTTCAAGGAAATAATCTCTTATCAAGAAAATGCATTATGGGGAGATTAGTGATTAGAAATTGAGAAGGTTTAATCTTGACGACTGTATATGGATTGCGACCCAACTTCACACGTCTATAGCAATTAAAATATTTTATTTGCTTCTTAAATGTACGATTATAAAGTAATGAAAAATGTCTAAATATTTTTAAAGACACAGCGTTTATTTAAGTCATTACATGACTCCGATTAAAAATATTAATATAAGCGATAATAAAGTGCTAATAACATTAACGTAATAATTTGCAATCATTGCACGTTCATAAAAATGTTTTCGCTGCACTATAAATATTTACAAATGACTCTCTTGTGTAAAGTTTCCACCATCTTGATTAGTGAAAAATGTTATTCTTTACTTGCTTATTTACATTTGCAGTTCATATTGACATTATTATCATATTTCTGCAATGATAACAACCACACATATTAGTCATACTGAGTCGAAATCAAGCCTATCGCTCGAGAACCTGAGTAACTCTACACCGGTTTCAGTTACCTACCGTTTTCACTTACTCAGTTTTCTAATATTAGCTGATAAATTCACAACGAGGAAACATAGATTCTGTCAGCGAAATTCTGTACACTTTCTTACACTTCCGGGCAAACTCAAGCTGTTCAAATAAATCAGTTTATATATAAAATTGAGTAACGTTGGTTTTAGTGGTGAAGACCACCAAGTTTCGGTTATTTTCATGAATCAATGCTGCTATCAAAGTGTAATAAACCAGTGGTTGTGTTGATTTTTGTGCTGCTATCAGTTTTTAAATCAAAATAGTGTCATTAATTGTGGGAGTAGAGTTACATTCGTTAGTGGACAAACTCACCGACATTTTCACTCATTAGTTTTATCAGCAGTCGACATGGATCAGCCGAAGAGTGCACAGGTTGTGAACCCTCGTAATAGATTTGTGGAATCGTTTGTCGAGAGTGATGAAGTTGCAAAATTAAGTTAATAACATTTATTATTATACAAATCATTAGATGCTTGCTTTAAAATGGGATATAGCATTGTTTTAGATAAACAACAAGTGTAAAATCGATGTTTTTGCAGATGCCCTTCTTGCCGATCTGCAAAACACTGTCCAACCCGCGGGCGGTGGCCAAACCCATGGACATATGAGCGGCACCCCGGGGTACGGATCTGTTAAGGCGAAGACTTCACCAGTCACGCCGGAAATTCCAATGACGCGATCTGATTCATATACTTCTCGATCTGTAAGTACCTGACAATCTTACAATAATTTGCTTTATATGGGTAAACATTTTAACTCTAAAACTGCTAAATGACGATTTGATCATTTCTCTTTTGCTGAATAAATGTACATACCACGTAGAATTGGAGCAAATGGGTGTGTGCACAAAGAAAATTTCCATAGTTTAAATATATTATTTATGTTAACATTTTAAGTTCAGTGTATATTGAATTGCCTACAAAAAAAAAACAAAAAGATTTTAAATTTGGCTCAATTTCAAATGTTTTAAAGTTATTTTCTTTGAATCAGCTTGAATTCACGCTCAACTATTTCATTTCATTTATAGAGGGCGACCTATGTTATATTCTTCCAATATTTTAGAATTATTTTAATTTGCGCATTTGCATATTGCTTAAGTCCCTTGAATTGATTTAAATTTTGTTGCCTAATTATAAAGCTATTTCGTACTGGCCTACATGTGATTTGTTTGTGCACACGCCTCGGAAAAGACTATAATTTTAAATATATCGCACATTATAAATTTCTCGCAGACTGTTCTGGTGTTTTTACTGGATAGTATCCACGTTTTGCGTGTATAAATAAACAGAAAATAAATAAAGACGTACCTTTAATGGAGAAATTATAAAAGAAGATACTATCATAATATAAGAAAAAGTATTTAAGTTGTCAACTCAATTGTAAATATCGTTTATAATGTACATAATGGAAACAATTAAGTAGTTAAAGTAAATGAGAAAATTATTCTGGCGCATAGGGACGCATTTTTTGTTCAGAAACCAATGACACCTTATGTATTTTGGTCAATTTATTCCCCAGTAAAACTAACAAAATCATTTTAATTCTTTTAATTGGCTGATGACATAATTAATTTAAAGTCTCATTCCGTGATGGTCCAAATAATATAGTAATTTGTGTGACAGTCAGTAATTTGGTAAGGTAATTAACTAGAAGAAATTGACGGAGTAGATCTATTCATTTCATGCTAGTAGCCAACTATTTTCTAATTTCCCTTGGTAACTGAGTACATCGCCACAAGTAAGAATTTTCAACTAAATTTTTAATTAAAAAGTTGAAAATAGAGATCAAGGTCAAAGAAAATATTACGCAACGTACGTATTGTTTGATAGTGTTGTAAGTCAAAGTTGTTTGAAAGAACATATTTATTTGTATTTATTGTCTCTTTAGTTATTTATTTGTATTTCTTAGTTTGACCGCTGACAGTCACTCAAAATATATGAGACTATAAATTAGATTAAGATTGATGTAGGTCAGTAAATGTAGAACATTATATGAAGGTTAAATAAAATATGAAATTATAGTTTTACCATAAAAGCTAAGTCTTTATTTTATGATTTGCTATAATTATATTAAATAATTTGTGTATTACCACTTGTTGGATGATTCTACAGGTGGTCTTTTCTCCTGATTTTGAAAGCGTAAAACTTTTAGGCTCTTATTATGATTTTGCACGAATAATCCACATCTAATTTCAAATAATTGCGGTTTAAAGTGAGCAGGTTTAGCTAGCTTTTACATTCTCCTTGGTAATATTTATTTTGGACAAAAGTCGCGCGCATTTACAGCGCGCTGACGGTGCGTGACGAGTTACCCTTTATGGTGCGATTCGGGATTTTCAGAAACTAATTTACATCAGGAAGAGAGGGAATGAGAGAGAAGTACTAAATGTATATATTAAATGTGATGGAATAGGAAGGAGAAACGTTTTTTGCACGCGGCACGTTTTGCAATACAAAACGGAAACGAGTGTCGAAAGCTTAAAAATTGCCAAATTCCAAAATTATTTAAGGAAATACTAATGGCACTAACCTATTACTCTTTTTTATCTGGAAACTATATTCCAACTTTTCATTGTGGCTTAATGCTCAAAGTTATTTCAATTTTCGTTGTATTTTATTCTAGGCTAACTATGGACGTACACAAGCACCTCCATCAGGTGGTCGTAGCCCCGTAGTTCCTCCTGCCAAACCGAAACAATTTAACAACAATCTGTCGGAATTGGAGAATCTTCTTCAAGATTTAAGCACCACCAATGAGATCAATGGTGGCTCCTCTAGTATGTATGGCAATACATCTGGCGGTAAGTATATGGCTTGCAATTGTAAATTGCGAACATATGCCATTACACGTATATGCTTGCGCCTCACATAGTTTCAAGGTTGGCATAATGTGTACAAAAATACTGGGATTGAATTTAGTGAGAATATTTGGGTAACCGATTGAGCCACGGAGCTGGGCATTGGTTATATTTATTTACTTAGTAAAATATTTTTATCCAATCAAAAGGTAGTGGGTCGCGGCTTCTTTGTAAATATAGTTATAGTTAAACATGATTTTGTCTTTTAGTGCGGTTTTTTATACACGTTGTATTTTCAATATGGTATGTTCGTTTTTATTTGCAGGTAGCAATGGTGCTAATGGTAGTACCTACTATAGTTCGGGGGCAAATTCTCCGGCAGCTTATTATGGCAGCAGACCGGGATCGCAAGCTGCAAATAGGCCTACAGTGGATAGTTTGCTGGATGAACTTAATGGAGGGTTTGTTTCCTTTTGTTATTCAACCGGTATCATATTTTGTATGTCCATATGAATATTTTCATATTTAGAACAAGTGACTTGTAACTTATTTTACTGTTTTCTTCAATTTTGAATATTTATATGACAACTTTCAGCAATGTTAAGTCGTCCTAATTGTTTTATACGATATAATACAGCAGTCGTGTCCTCGTTTGCCAACATTTAAAATTTACCGCACGTGAATATTTGGCTTCCGACTTGGATAATCGTAAAGAAGCACTTGTATAATTCTACCTATCCATAATTTCGCGTTTATTGATGAATTCGACTCGTAATTTTTAGTTTTCCTCCAATTCTTCAATGTTATTGCGTGGTGCAAATTGGTAAATATAATGGGCGCGAGGCCAAAAGCTCTAAAATTCGTGTCAGGTTTCGCTTTAGAGTTTGGTGTTAATTAAATGTCGAATGCGAATTTCCCGTCTCGTGAACTATGTTTATTATTGCAACAGTCGTATAATGAGAAGTGTGCTTATTATAAAGTTAAAAGTTGAATACTTCCTTATAGTTTCCCACGGGAATATATCGAATGCGTGATTTTGAATTTTGGGTTGGGAGACTACACTGTGGGACAATAACATCATGAATATTTTTAACGCGATGCATCTATTAATAAATTTAATCTATTTTTGATCTTTTCGTGGAACACTACCAGACATGCCATAATACGAATTAAAAATGGTGGATCACATAAAAAATGAATTAAATTTATAATACTCTAAAATCAAGAACGAGAGTATAAAATGTTATAATCATTAATTTTTAAAATATGTAGAATAGATAGAAATTTGATAGTTTAGGAAAAAAGCATAAAGGAAAGTTTAATCAAAGGTTTAAACAATTAAATTTTAAATTCATATCTATTTTATCCATTTATCCAATAATAAACATTTGAGAACACATATTTAGGAATTCGTTTGAGGACTATGTAAACACTTAATTTTGGGGTAGAACTGCCAGTTTAATAATAAAATTTTTTCTATTTTAATTGGGATTTGTTGTAAATGCAATAAATAAAAATTATATTTTCTTTCTTCCAGAGAAGTGGTCTACACTGGCCCGAAACGTGTAACAATCACCGTAAAGGAAACTAAAACAGAAACTGATTTCCCCAGTGAATCTGAACTTGTGCAACAAACATACACTCAATCAAAGGCACCTGCTGCCTCCACTGCTACCAAGGAATTGGATGACTTGATGGACTCTCTTTCAGAGATCAAGGTAAGTAAATCAAAGGATATTTATAGATTTCTCTCTTAAAATTTACTCAGTTTGATTTTGCTATCATATTCAAAGGGTATGCACGATCCAGGAATGTATACGTTATGTTTGTTTCTATAAAATTTAGCAACCTTGAATAGGCGTATACTATGTTTGTAAATTTGCTGCAAGGAATACTCGTCTGGATAATTTTGGATGCGTTTTGTTATTTTCATGAACTACTCATCTAACCTACGTGATTAGTTTCTACGTTTTTCTAATTGTTTCTAGTCTTTGAATTACATACATAAACATTGATCAAACGATGTGCAAACATTGACATTAGATCTATGAAAAAAATCGATACGCGCTTGATGAAATGAAATTATTTGTATTGGGCAGTTCCTAGCTTATTTATTACGCGTGAAGGATTTTTAAAAATGATAAAAATTATTTCTAATTTATGAAATTTTAATTTATGATTGTACGTCGCATGCATGTCGCACACCAATTCTAATTTTTTTTTGGTTTATTCATTACCTTTACGTGTTGAGGAATTCACACCTCAACCTTCACATACGTACTTGTTCCCAGTAAGCAGTAAATCGTAAATAAACTTGGTAGACCTCGCAATATTTGTCGTCCGCAAGCGTTAATTGCTTTATGTAAGACAAATTCACCAAGGAAATGCACACATTTTCTTAGTGTTAGTACAAAATCAAGATGGTCGGCCCATTTGTTCGCAAGGTTTGCAAGTCAAAACCGCATTTTCAGTTTGTACTGAGTAAAGCAGCATAGGAAAGCTTGTGCGATACGTGTGTGGATCGCCGAAAATAGTTTCCGAGAATACCGAATCTTCTAGCTGGTAGTGGGGAGCCGTTATTTCTGTTGGAAAAACGTATCTCGGCGTGGAAAATGCGTCGCACGGTAGAGGAGGGGCACAGACTGCTTTTGATTCGGGAATTAGGTTAAGCCCTGCTCAGTTTCCAGTCAGTCGTCGCATACTTAGCAAGCACTTTTGGTATCTTACTTAATTTTCTAAATTTCATCAAATTTATAAACTTTTATTGAATTAGAAAATAATATACTTTCAAATAATTATTGAATATTACTTTAGTTTAGTTAAATTTTACTTTAATTATGTTATGTTTATTGTTTGGCCTTACAGGTGAACAAACAGACCGTCAGCGAATCGACTTACGCACGTCCAGAGAAGGCGGCCAACAAGCAGAATTTGGATCATATGCTAGGCAACTTACAGGCTGACATGTCACGCCAAGGAGTTAATACAAGCCAGAAAGGATGCTGTAGCGCGTGCGAGAAGCCCATCGTTGGGCAGGTCATCACCGCTCTCGGGAAGACATGGCATCCGGAGCATTTTACTTGTGCACATTGTACGCAAGAGTTAGGCACACGCAACTTCTTTGAGCGAGACGGAAAGCCATACTGCGAGACGGATTACCATAATCTCTTCTCTCCTAGATGTGCTTACTGCAATGGCCCCATTTTGGATGTAATTACTCCACAAGTTCTAACTACTGCGAATTACTGGATTCCTTTCAGATTGATATAATTTGAATTTCCTGTTCCAGAAATGTGTTACTGCATTAGAGAAGACATGGCACATGGAGCATTTCTTCTGCGCGCAATGCGGCAAGCAGTTTGGAGATGAAGGTTTCCATGAGCGTGAAGGCAAGCCTTACTGCCGCGATGACTACTTCGACATGTTTGCACCCAAGTGCGGGGCTTGTAACCGTGCCATCATGGAGAATTACATTTCGGCATTGAACGCACAATGGCATCCCGATTGTTTCGTATGCAGGGTAAGCTAATCCACTGTCACTCAGTTTTCTTGCTCCCAAGTCCATCCTTCTCAAATGTTTGACCTATGGTCAAAGTCCTTTTAGGTCTTCTTTTTCCAATATGGTGTTGGGATTAAATTTGCTATTAATATTACACCTGTAGGATTGTAAAATGGCTGTACAAGGCAAGTCGTTTTACGCCATCGAGGGTAAACCAGTATGTCCAAAGTGCATCGGCGCCGAGGACGAAGAAGAGGAAGATGAATAGGGAGCAGAAATAGACCAGACCTCTGAAACCCCTTTTGTGGGGTTTTAAAGGGTTGTTTGTCTGGTAACCTAATGTCCGCTCTCGTTCGTTGATGTCGATGGAAGGCTTTATTTCGTTTTTTGCGCATTTTTTCGTTCATATGTTATCAGTTGTCCACTCAAACAATGGGGAATTTATGGCTAAGTGCAATTCAGTAAAGAGTCACAATATCTAAGAGTTATTAAGGGATGATAAGTGTTATCTATTTATTTAACTCTCTTAAATTATGATATATATATATACTCTATTTGTATAATAAAAATAAAAAGAACAAAAACAAAACAAACAAAATAAAAACCAAAATAATAAAAATAGCAATTATTTTGATGTTACTAGACATCAATGTCATTTCATGCGCGAGCATCCTTTTGTTGTTGTTTTTTAATATCGAAAATGCAATTAAAGTGCATATAATTAAACAAAGAGTTGATAATTTTCACGCTTTGTATTTAATATAGTTTTGTTTGTTTTGTTCATTAAATAAAAAAAGAATTTTACAATCTGGAACTGTTGGTCAAAGTTGCCATAAATTAATGTACAATGGTCACTTGTGCATTTAACGAGAGTTAAGTAGTGAGTTAATATCTTGCGACATTTTTTAACGTTTTGTAGCATCGCTCGATATTCAGTGCAATTTGTGATTCAGTACTTTTTGTCACTTACATTAAACGATCTAATTCAGCGAAACTAAGCCAGCTCCATATTGATTTTTCTCCATTCTTCTTACAAAAATCTATCTTTATCTCAACCAAACTCATCTTGAGTGAAATCAACAAAATGTTGCAAGTGTATTTATCTGGCGTTACATTTTTTCAAAACTTGGCACCTGTTCAGAGCGTGAATTTGTTCAGTTTGCGAAAAGATAAATGCTTTCACGCTATATGCAGCATGATGCAAGACTGCGCACCATTTTGAATAGGTTTTTCTCCTGTCGTTATGACATATTTATCTCGTTCGGCGGTTTTCTGCGCCTGCCATAAAAAGCGCAGAAACGCGATTCGCGTGGAATTAATGCGAGAGACGCGTGCAATACTCATATTTTTATAAAATTAAATTTTTATAGTGGTTTACTATGCTTAGAAACTTGTTTGAGTGGAAGGTAAGGACATGCGTTGGATTTGGTTCCAATCTGATAGTTTAAAGTCTCATTTAATATAACTCAAGCCAGGTATAAGGCGAAAGTACTGACGCGAATTATATTTAGGCGTTTGAACGCGGCGATTTTAATGTTTTTCCAGTGCGTTTCATGATTTTACGATCTTTGCTCTGGCGTAATTTGCGACCAGATGGCCTTTTGTGATTTTAAAAAGGTTGTTCTAGTGCGCAATTAAGATAATAGTTGATTTGTTTAGCAAAGATTGACTCAAATGATCATGAAGTTAAAAGTCTAAACATAATCCTGAATTTTTCCTAACTGATTCACAAATTGCTTTAATTGACATACATTTTTTCAGATTAAAGGAATCATCAAGATAAATAATTATATAAAAGTAGTGTTTATTTATTGCATTCTGAATTATTCTTTTTTGTGTGTGTTTTAGGATTGCAGACAACCATTTGCGGGTGGTTCCTTCTTTGACCACGAAGGACAACCTTACTGCGAAACACATTACCACCAAAAACGTGGTTCTCTTTGCGCGGGTTGTCATAAACCAATTGGCGGACGTTGCATCACTGCTATGTTCCGCAAATTCCATCCTGAGCACTTTGTCTGCGCTTTTTGCCTCAAACAACTTAACAAAGGAACTTTCAAGGAACAGAATGACAAGCCATATTGCCACAACTGTTTCGACAAACTTTTTGGCTAAAGTTTTTGTAGAATTTGTCGATTTTATTTAAAAGAAGGAATATTCTAGAAATTAATTAATTCATTTATTAATACAACCAAATGCAAATTGATCTAACTCACCAACATCAAATGAACAAATCTTCATAATTTGGGCCTATTTGCCTTGTTGTTATTCAATGGCGGTCATTTTGTACACTCTTTTGAGATATAAAGTTTACAAATAAGAATCACTTAACGAGTATATAGTACTCGGAATGAATTAAAATGAATAACTTATAGGAATTTTTTTAATTCTGTAACGTTGTGCTTAATTTTTGATATGTCGATGTACTTTTAATGAATTATGTAGGATTCTTTAAAAAATTGATTTTATTTAGCAAGCCCTGAAGCAAGATTTTACGAAAGTAATGAGTACTGTTAAGCGAAAACTAATAACACATTCGAAGTCGTATTAGATATGAGGAAACAATATTTACTTGAAGTGGATATAATTGCATGTCATTGTTGTAAAGATAATTATAAAGCATTTGTTGTAACCCATAGTTCTTAATTGATATTCTAATGTTTAAATTCCTTGAAATTGTCGTCTATTTGAAGGATTGGTATAATTACTACTTCGATTTATTCTGTATTTTCATCAACGTTTTTTTAATTTAAAATATTTGAAATTTAAAACGTCTGCTAGCCTTGGTTCTGCCTCTTCTGCCTGCTCAGCCTGGCTTAGCCTAGTTAGTTTTGTTAAACATCAAATCCACTAGACTTTCAAGGACATTGGACGATAACCTAAAACATTGTGATTTGTGCGCTTTGAGTCGTTTTGAGGGTTTTGAATTTACGCTATAATAGCGTTCAGATCTAGTATTTTCTAACTTAATATTTATTTTAATTCTTGTTCAATTGTTTTTAATTGTTGCCAATGGAAGCAAAAATATCGTTTGGTTTCAAGAAACTACCGAAAAAATCAGCTGTTATTGGTGCAAAACCACCAGATGAAAAGAAAGTTGAACTGATTGAATGTTTGGATGCTTCTAACATTAAAATAATTGGGTAAATACATATTTTTCACATTGCAATTGAATTTTATATTATTAAATTATTTAAATTGTTAATAATTTATGTGTTTGCTTTCATTAGACATGTTGAAGAAGAGAAAAAGGAATTGGTTATTCCATTGCAAGGTGCTAATAAAAACTTGTTGGACAGAATAAAAGAGGCCAATGATCTCAAGGAAAGAAGTAGAATAAAATATAGAAGTAATGGAATTACATTTGGCAAGAAAACTAAAGAAAAGGAAGAAGTTAAGGATATGAGACCTGATTCTGAACTTACAATTGAGGAATTAGCTGCAAGAAAACTTATAGAAGGTAATAATAGCATAATATACTATTTTTATAATTTATTTATAATTTATTGTGCAGAGGCTAAGATAAATAAAAGAAAAATAACAGCAGCAACAATAACAACAATTGCAACTCAAGATCAGCTTATTCTTGAAGGTGCAAAGGAACCAACAATGGATGATTATGAATCAGTCCCAATTTCTGATTTTGGAATGGCAATGTTAAGAGGAATGGGTTGGAAGGAACCACAAAATTATGAAAAGAAAAATGTGTAAGTAACAATTTTCTGGATAAATTGTCTTTTAGGTTGTTATATTTAATTATAATTAATCTTTTAGGAAAGCTCCGCAACTCCGTCCAAAAGGAATGGGTCTTGGCGCTAGTGTCCCTGGTAATACAAGAAATAAAATTCCACTTGATAAAAATGGGAAAGAACTGAAACTTGTAAAGGATGCAAAAGCAAGAATTATTGCTGGAAAGGAGAAAGATAATTATTGTATTGTACGTTTATAATTTGGAACAAATAGCAAAATAGTTTAAGTCAATTTTGTTTCTAGGTGCAAGGTTTGGACGATGATGCTGGACGTGTAATCGTGAAAACAACTTTAGCTGGAACTATTTTGACATTAAATGAGTTCATGCTGTTGCCAGTCTCAGAAGAAGAGTATGGAAAGATGGCGAAAGTTTTAAGTGTGTAATGTAAAATCATTTGGTGTCCAATTAAATATTGACTATACATTCTTGTGTTTACTTTTGTAGACAACGCAAAGTTTGAAAAATATAGTCAAAAATCCCCACAATCGTTGGAAACAGAACGCAAGGTCGGAAAAGACGACAATGATGTTGAATACGTGCCTAATAGCAGCAACATTAAAATAGAACTTTCATCAGAATCAGAAGTTGAGAAAAAAAAGCACATGTCACAGAATAAAATCAAGGTTAAAGAAGAAAGAAGGAGCCGCAGTAATAGTAACAACTGCTATAGAAGTACATCACCAGTGAAATCCAAATCACACAGAGGCAGCAGAAGTTATGATAGAAATAAAGAAGTATCTAGGCATCGAAGTAGAAGTTGTTCACGCGATAGAATAACGTTGAAATCAAACAGACATTTATCACGACGTGAGAGTACACGATCAAGAACAAAGTCGCGATCATGCAGTTTATCAAGGGAAAGAATAAACAAACGACGTGATAGATTAAGTAGAAGTAAAAACTGCATCAAAGATCAAAAGTCCACCAATAAATGTAGCAGAAGACACAAGTACTTGGAATCTGATTCAGATAGTTCATCTGAGGATGATAATCGACAAAAAAGGCGCGAAAAGAAATCCAAAAAGTCAAGAAAGCACAAGCGTCAGAAGGATAAAAAAATGAAGAAAGAAAAGAAAAAATCAAAACGACGAGATTCATCATATAGTAGTACATCTATATCAGATAGTGGAGATAACAAAAAATTATCTAGAGGTGGCAGTAAGAAGTAATCAGATAAATATATTATTTAAAATACATTTCTTTGTTAAAAACTGGAACATTGTAAATACAAAAATAATTCTCCAAGCTTTAGTAATGGCCTGAAGATATTATGCAGCCCTATATTCACTGACTAGTAATCATTGTGCTACATTTAGTAGAATTATAAACGTTTTATCTTATCTCGTGGAAAATATTTTAGATGCAGAAAACTTAATCACGTTATACTGTGCTCGTTATACTTCAACTTTAAATCTTGCATTAATTAGCAGAAAAACATCTTCGATTTTGTTAATTTCTTCTATAGTATTCCCGATATATACTTAAGTATCAAATGCTTCATGGCCATGAATATCCTAAAATACCAAAGTTCACGATATATCAGTGTCAGTCGTGAAAATTTAGGCCAACATTAGAAAACTTTAAATCAATAACTTCCAGTTTGCACTACAACGTTGGTTGCTCCCAATAGCTATCACATTTGACATAATATGAGCGAACATAACTAAAATATAGAAATTTTTATAAAAGGTTTGATTTCTGAACAATTTTTAAAATCACAAGCTTGATAGCGATCGGGTAAAAGGTGATAACAATTGATCAAAATGGTGCTGAAACTATCACGAATGGGTGTAACTAAAGAAAATCGGCGTACCGTGAAAATAGAAGCACTCACGAATCGTGAAGGTTGGCGCTCGAAAATACACAGTTATTCCGGGGCGAAATATTCCGGGTGGTGGCATAAAAATCAGAAACATGGTATATAGTAATTACTTTTTGTTGTAATACTATGCAGTTGCTTTTATACGTACTTTTCAAGGCGTCGGCGAATACGTTTCTCGAAATGATTGGTTATTCTCGGGGTACTTTAATAAAAATAAAATAGGAAGTTTTGGCGTATCCGGGTATGGAGTCGGACGAAATGTTTATGAGATTCAATACCGTGGAGATTGGCTAGATGGTCATTTTCATGGAAACGGTGTTCTTCATTTCCGTAATGGAGGCATTTACAAAGGCGCATTTGAACGCTCCAAACGGGAGGGCATCGGAGAAATGTGGTACCAAAATGGCAGTTATTACTCAGGTGAATGGCATGAGGGTAAACGTCATGGTGAAGGCCTCTTTGTACAGGCAAATGGTAACAGGTTTGAGGGGATTTTCTATAAGGATATGAAGCAAGGACATGGAAGGTATTTCTTTTTGCATACTGGGCAATACATGGATGGGATTTGGTACAAAAATATGTGCATCACAAGTATAATGGCTGATATTCCATTTAGGCAGACTAGTGTTATGCCGACTGAGTATACAATTAACGAGGTATGTATTTTGGTATAATCCGATATTGGAGTGAGGGCGGGTCACAGGTCAGATTGCCTCAGGGTTGAGCGGGAATATGTTGTATGTGGTGTGCGAGGTGGGAAGACAGTGGCATAGCCCTTCTGTAGGTGAACCAGAATATTCTGGTGGTACGCTAATGGTCATTGTACTTTAGACGCAACAAATTTATTAGTGGTGGTTTTTGAAACTGGGTTGGTCTAGAAAAATAGCAGAAGAAATATTTGTAGGCATATAAATGAAATGATTGTTAACAGGTGCAATTGGATGATGAAGCTAACAACGTCATGGATATTATTGAAAATACAGCGTTTGCTATGGAAGGGAGTGCAAGTGTTATAGACAGTCTTGATAGTAATGCACACACACACAGTAACCAAAGTAGAGTTGGATTTGAACTGGAAGATAACTAATATCAAACATATACTTGATCCCGATATTAGCTGATATTTAATCAGATAAGGAAGACAACATTAGAAACTTAAGTACCACAATTAAAGACACTCCTCACATATACAAAGTCACTATTTAAGTTCGTCACATAACACATTTGCTACAATATTAAATTGCTCATCAGATCACAGTTCGTCATGTATGAATTTCAACCGTTTAAAAATCCCGAGTAAAATCTGTTGCAATTGAATGGTTGCAAAGTCACAACATGGGCAACATTGCAACTCACGCCTTTCAAGGTATGCAAGTCTACCTTTGCATTGTAAATTATTTAAGTTATTTTAATACTATTCCCATCCTACACTAAAATTACTTGTGTATCAATTATATTGTAAGTAGTTAAAACTATGTGAAGTTGATCACATTTCAGTCGGAGTGAGAATGCGGTATATTCTTGCAACATGTGAGATTCTCATTTTTGATTAGTTTCGATTTAAATTGAAGTCCTTAAGTAAGATCAACGATTTAGGAACTGATGTTGATCAACTAACTTATAAACATGATTTAAGTTAAATTTAAATAAGTTCCACAAACTTATTTCGTTAAATTGAGTTTAGCACAAGCTAAGTCGGGCATTAATATAACATTTACACAATGTGAACGCTCGACAACAAATCCCCGTTCCCGCGGGAATGATGATGATCGTGATCACCTAACTCAATTTTCTCTTTGAGCATCTCCAGCTCTCGAATGCCAGATACTGACATTTCGTATTTATGCGCTACTAGTGAGCGATAGAAATGAATTGCAAAGGCAAGGAACACGAAAAGAATCGGTACTAGAATTATCGACGCTGACCATGCTGCTATTTCATTAATTTCCCAGAACTTCACCCAGCAGAGAATTGCTATTTCTGCAAGGAAAAGCAATAGTCCCAGAAGTGTAGAAAAGGCCCACGCTGTTTCTATATACCAATGGAGGCGTTCATGTGGGCTTTCGTCAACGAGGCTAATTGCATCCAAACTGCAGATGGCCTCAATATTGGGCAAGATGCATGTGCTGATCATGAGTGCAAGCATGTGCACTGCTACCAATAATGTAGTGATGATTGCAAAAGCAATAAGGATGCCACTGGGAATTTTGTCTGGATTTTGCAATTGCAGTTCTACCATAGCCACCATAGCAAAACCACTGAGTAAGGCGGAGGTTTTGCTGGATGCTTTTAATTTGGCTCTGGAAAGATGAAGTTTACGCCAGGAAAGATACCGTGGTGTGTGGAGTTCATCACCGTTTTGAGACATTCTGTACTAAAAATTGAAAGATATAAATGGTGATGAAATATGGTATAATAAATTATAGTGAATTGAACATGACTCACTTTATTATGTACACGTTGTGGCCCTGAATAGCGCTCGAAGAGTCTTTGCTGACTAGAACAATCTGCAGTCTTTTTGCCAAAGTTCTGATTGCTTATGCCGCCCACAGAGCTTGAGCTCCAAACGGACATTGGTCTCGGCGAGTCTGAAAGTGAGGAAAATTAACTCAATTATAATACTCCTTATCTTAACCAATTTAAGGCCTCTTGAATTGCTTAAAGTTGGAAACAATTTCTCTGATAAATGTTTACAAAGTAGCAAAAGAAACAAAATCAAACATGACTCAATAAAACAGCAATTATAAATTCACTAATATTGCAATTCCAAAAATTTTGAAAGGCATATATCTTTATCTAGATTACCTACATTTTCTTCAACAAAAACCCACTACTTTGTATGTGTTAAGACCAATTCTAAACAATCCCTGCTGTTAGACACTTGTTATATTTATGACATAACTGAGATATCTGTCATATCTACATGTGCTGGAATAATTCGACGTCAATTGTTACTAATGCTTTGGCGACGGTACAAATTGATTCGTTGCAAAATGTTTGATGGCATTGCAATGCCTTTTAATTGACTTGCCTTCAAATTTGGAAAATTCTCAGCATTTTGTGATTATTACAAGTAATAACCAATAATTGCATAGCATTTGCTACTCTACTGCTCAATTTGCTCTTCTATTGCTTTTAAACACTTGTTGTACATAATGCTCCAGTAGTTATTATATATCCGAGATATTTATTAGTCATTGATAATTATGATCACAATTGGATAATTTATAATATTCGTTGTATTCGTTTAACGTCTGTAAGCCAGCTGGCTCTACGCACACAGCGCACTTGTGAATGTAACCTCAAAAGATCGTTTGCACTAATTGGAAAGTTTACTATTTAATTCAAGTTAATTTAAGTTCGATGTGTTATATAAATCACATCAAAAGAAATTTTATTTCAGACTCAAAATCGTTGTGATTTTTTGCAGAGGAAATAATATAACTTATTTTTTAACTAATGATACTAATGTACATCATGAATATTTACTCTGTTATCTGATTAACAAGCAAACAGCTAATCTTAATGATCATACAGTAGCGCATTCGTTCTCTTATTTCTAAATAATAATCCTCAGCAATAATGTCAATAATAATGAACCGCTTACTGTACTTGACTACAGTAAAACCCTTGAGGCAATTTTATTATGAAGTTGTAAACAATCATACTCAAAACTTATTTCACTGGAAAGTAAATTCTAATTCATGTTATTCGCATATTTACGTAATTTAACATACCAATCAAAAACAAGTCATATCGTCAGTGAAACTCACGTTTGTCGTCATCTTATGAATGCTTATTAAATAATTGTGATAATGCCATTTAATTATCAAATTGCGTGTCCACAAATCTATTGTTCTATCGGATAAGATCCCACGAGCATAAAATACGCGCCTGTTAACAGGCCACTGTTACACTCCATCTAACACAGAAGACATGGCTTAGAACAGAATCCTTGACATCTTAACTCAGCGTCTTCAATGTTTTGTAACAATCCCAACTTGCATAACTGTTTGCTGTACTATTTACATGATTTACACGATGCCTACAGTCATGCCTTATGCTTTATGAAGACTCATTGTTATAATTGGGATTTATTTCGGATTAAATTACAGCGCACTAACGATGTATACCAGTAAGGCACGCAATTCCAACCAGTTCACTGTTTGTTTGCGATGTTTACAGCTTCCTTGTATTTTCATGGTGAAATTGAAGGCGGCTACTAAAAGTCGGAACCACATCAATTCCAAGCGTAGGTGAGAAGAATAATATAATCAATCGAATTGCGTGTATTTTAATCTGATAGCATTGTTGTGTCATAATGATTAATGGATGTTTAGAGCAGCTTAAAAGTGTTTATGGTGTTAGAAGAGATGCAAATATATGAAGTTACCATTTAAAAAATCCAAGCACAAAAACCGTGCAGTAAAACAATAAACACAATTCACTATTCACAAAGAATTCACTTGTTGCTACTGTAATTAGCACCATTTGAGAGCACGATAGAATTCTATACTAATTCATAAACATTTATATATGTGACTCTTGTTTATCAGTATATAGAATACATATTAACACTTTCTTTTAATCAATCTAGTCATTCACAAATTTAAATCGTATTGGAAACTAACAACAAAAACTAACATGACCCAATCCGTTGTAATTTTCGATGTGACTTTTGCGACTCGCTTTTATTCCGAATACTTCTAACTCATAATACGACTCGTGCTCGCGAATTATCAGTTCGGTTTGCTGGGCTTGTTGGCGGTACTTGCGGTGCTACTCGTTAAAATCGTTTGATTCTCAAACGTTCGCAAGCAGTTTTGTTTGCGTTCAGGGGATTTGAACCGCTCCCAAGGCGTCCAAGTGTAAGTGCACGACCGTGTTGCTAATTATGTCAATGTCGCCGCCGTAAGCCGCAACTGCCGACTGTTTGATGTGCCAGTCGCTTGTGCTGTTTGGTTTTGATTTTACGGAGTTATTGTTAACTAAACATAAGCTTAACTAAATTTGTCTGCTCTAATTCAACGCTACGACAACAGTTAATATTCTATTAATATTGTCTTGCAATAAGTTGAGGGGAAATGGTAATAATGGTTGAATAAGTATGCGGTTGTTGGAGAAAGTGGCTTGAATTCACCTGCCTTGAAAGCTAAATAAATTGAAGCAATACTGTTTCCCCAGCTATATGAAAGTGTTTAATATTTTATTATTTACGTTTTAAATAATTTTAATGGTAATCAATTATATATTATTATTGTTTTTTTACGGAGTGATGTGTGTCTATTTTCAGAAATGAAATGATTCATAAATTAATTAATTTGAATTATATTGCGTTGACGCGATATCATAATGTAACAGCGCTAACATCGGCAGTTTTCTAAACCAATAAGATTCAATGTGGTTGTAATTATAAAGTAGTCAACTTTAAATGCTTTCGTTTGAAACTTCGCGAATCAAGTGAATCTTGCATAACGAATGAAAAGCATCATATGCGAGCGTGCCAAATTGGATTTTACCAGGCGTGTAATTAACCACCGAATAGCCGGATACAATTTGAAATTAAACGTCAATTTCGCGGTTTTGCCATTGCAGTAACACAAACTAACAGAAAAACACGCCAAGAATTTTGAAATATTTGCTCAATGAGCTTTCAAATCTTCATATGACAACGTATAATAAAATTGGAGGCTAATGAGTTTCAGTGCTTGTTATACCCGAATCCCAATCCGTAATAATCGTTCAAGCATTCTAGCATAGCTGAACATATTAATCATGATTCATGTTGATCATGTTTGCGTTATGCGTATTATTGTTTGTATTATGTTACTATAGACTTGATGAAACCGATTAGAAATGAACTAAGCGTTCACTGCTTTTAATAATACCAATGATGGAAATTACTAGAATTGTAGGTGTTTCAAGAAAGATCATCTTCTATTCTCATTGTGGCTCATTGTGGTTAATATAACGAATACTTTATAATTGTTAATAAATGTGCTTGCATATTAAAAAAAAACTATTGTTTTAAAGTTTAGCTCTTATTTCCTAGATAAAAATCACGTTGATATTCATATTCATGGCATATAATAAACATTGCCAATTGGTAATGTTTTGTTCGCGATGAGAATAATAATGGTAATAAAATTAATGTCTCGAAAACATTCGGTTTAATATTCCGTCGGTGTTTTTGGCTTCATTGGAAAATATGAATAACATATATTTCATGACACTGATACATATATAAGATATAAAGCAATAAAAAAAATTTCAATTGACGTAATATCATTGTTCACAAGTTTAAAATTCTTCATTTCTGCATTGATGTTCCATTTCAAACAGATCAATTGCGTTTGTTTCTTAATAACATCATGCTCAAACACGAAAATAAAGTTAATTGAAATAGTTGCGAATTGTTGGCTTGCCAAAAATTTCCTTGTGATCCAAGTGGGTTTCAAAGTTCAAAAAAATTGCAAAAATCTATGCACTCAACACGTCATTGCGGTGGTCACACATCGGTCATACCAGTTGAAGCGAAAATTTGGCAACACATTCATTTAATAAACTTCTGTCCAAGTTCAAACGCACTCTAACGCACCAATCGCCATTGTTAATTGCAATTGCTATTTTGGCGACCAGTGTTTAGAAGTGGAAATCAACTGAGTATGGCTACCTAAACTATAATTTAAAATCTCATGAAGCAAATTTTCACGTGTGTGATGAATGTTCTTGTAATACGCAATAATGTATGAAGTGTTTGGATATAAGTTTGCTCATTTTTTTCACTTGAAGTTAGGAATTATGTCGTAAAGTTGAAATTATTTGAGGATTTTCTTGAACCCACACGGAACAGAAAATTATCTTAGAAATTCATTATTTATTATAGAATTATTTACGTAGTTACGATTTCATGCAATAAGAATAGAAATATAAATAAATATTAATACAAATTAAACAAAAACTAATATGAGCTTTTGAGAATAATACTTACGCCGATTTGGATCGTAGTGATTTTGCATAGTTTCATTCCATTTACACTTAGAAAATTAAAATTAATTCTGGACTAAATGGCAATTAACGAATCCCACTCTTTTAGTAAATTATTAAACAAGCCCTTCCTTGAACGTTATTAAACATTTATTTTAAATGTTTCTTATCCACTTTATTTAAAAGTTGAAAAGCTGAAACAGATTTTTAATGAACACTGTTTTCTATTACTACATTTATTGTCCTACTATTTATCGAATAACATTAAAATCAAATTAATGTCCTGGAATTCTCTGTGGTGGATTTCATGCTTGTACTGTTATTTTGCATGGTTGTTGGTTTGACGAGGGCAAGCGCAAGGCTAGTGATTTGTACTAAAACACTATTGCAACACTTGATACCGTTGAATCGTTTGAATCTGTTTGCAACGTTTTGAACCTGTGAAGCTGCTATTAAAGTGGCTTGGTGGAGACACGACGACAAAGTCGACATAAATAAAACGATATTTCATGGCATACGTTACTTATTTACATACACTGTATTCGTATACGAATTGCAATACGAACTAGGCAACTTCAGAAGCAGAATTGTTAACACAAACAACATAATGCTTTCAGTGGGAAGGGCAAGGTGGGTGCTAAAGACTATGCAATGGGGGCCATTTCATATTCAACCCGTGAGAACGGTGACTTTGTATATCGTGTCTGTTGAAAACTTCTTCAGCAGCATTTTACTGATGTTATATTACTAATCACGTTAGAGAATGTGCCAGTGTTTGCTTATGTTTTCAAATAAACAAGACGTTTACCATTTGCAGGAGAAAGGAAACGACTCAGACCTACATTGAAAATGGTTCATACGGTATTGTTTCTGGACATAGACACAATAACAGTTAATGAGTAATTCTCACGCGACCTAATTGAATTATTTTTATACATTTTAGAATTTGTATATACTGTTGAAAAGTTTATATTAATAGTTATTCTGTGATACGAAAAGATGTACAAATATGGGTTACTTGCAAAGAAATAAATAATTATAGCGTATTTATATAGCCATCATTGATGTTCCACAAAACTTTTTGGAATATCTGTAGTCTGTGAGTAAAAATGAGAGGGAACTAATATTTGGGTGCATGTGGAACAGTTAGACGGATGCGCTGTCTTTATTCGCGGTGGAGAAACAGTTTCCAATAGCTACACATAATCCACTGTAAATTTATAGACGCCTTTATTTCTGAAGATTCCCGCAGTTTACAGATTTCTATGAAAAATTAGAACCTACCGATCACCGATAGTGAAGTTAAGATATCGTTATAAGTTGTCTGAGCGTAACAACATGTTGAATGGAACATTAAAATCCTGCGTTTATGAAATTCAAACATTAATTTGAAAGCTAGTTTGTCATATTTTGTGGGTATTACAATTGTCCAAAAAGTCAGTCAGTTCAATGAAGTTAAATTCTTAAATTCTTATGAAGGAATAAAAAATGTGATGCGTACCTTAATAGATTTAAATGGAAATTGCAGAGGGTGAAAAAGCATTAACAGAAATTAGTCATAAAATTACGCAAGCAGATCTAGTTCAGTTTATATTGCTTTCATTTTTCAAAATTACTGATTAATAATCGCTAAACCTCCAACATATACTTTGTTATTGTTTACATTCAACGTAACATCACGATACGCTTCCACTACGCATATCAGTTGCACCTGAGCCATCGGAAAATGCACACACATCTCTTCGTGTTTAACTAACTCTATTACAAACAAATCACGCAAACAATCGCGACATAAATCAACTCTTTTATGTTGTTTGCAAAGCGGGCAATAAACAACGGAAGTACAAATATAATTGATTCTTCAATGCAAAAAGAAAGTTGTGGGTAAATTTAAAAATAATCAGCATAGTGTAGTGTACCACCAGGAATCAATCAACGTGGGATAAGTAAGGCCAGTTATTATTATTTACTGCACCTTTGTTGCTTGAAAGGTCACCGCATGCTTGAGCAGACTGATGGTTTTTGCCGGCGGACCGCGTGCAACTCATTTGATTGATAATTTCCAATCGCATGGTTGCTTACATAAAAACATTGGTAATGTAACATACTTTCGTTTAGTGTATTGTCATAAGTAGGAATTGGAAAATTTATAATAAACAATATTGATTTCTGTTGCGTTTTGCATTATAATATTAAAAGTATTCTACATGGAATTATTGGGAGAACAATATGCAATTTATTTTTGGTAATCACCGGCATCAATGCAAGCCTTTGATTTTCTGCTTTAGGGAAATTGCTATTACTCCAGATAAACTATGTAATCAAAGAGCTGCGCTCAATTGCTATTGTCAAGCGAGTTTTGTATACCTGTTAGAAGTGTCACAAAATTAGGGTCACACTTGGTTAAGTTTTATAAATTTGCAAGGCATGCTCCTGAGAAATTGCAATATCTCGGGAAATAATGGGGATAATAAATAATTAAAATAAAATAAACAATTGGCAGTTCTAAAAATTCATTATATCTAAAATATTACTGAGTTACATGTTTTTAAATAATTACATTATTTTGCGAGCACATTGCATCACATTCGATCTCAGCAGCCTTAAAAATCCACGAGCAGGCAGGTACTGGAGAAATCGATCGCACGTAAATGGGACGGGGTGCATACTATATGCTGCAAGTCGGCAGATTTGATCTGCGTGAGTCGCAAGGTAGCAAGTGATGGGAGCATGGAGCGAGATGCCCATGCCCGGTTTGTTATTGTTTACTTTCGGCGCAACTATTGCGATACGCTTACACTACGCTTCTTCGCACAGGGTAAAATAGATCTTTTCAGAACTATCACATTGTTTGAATATAAAATAACTTTATTTACATTTTATAAATGTATGTTTCTATTTTCAGCTTCTATGTTTTTGTTAATTAAAAACTATGGTGTATTGAATATATGTCTTTAATACATGGCAAATACAACTCAAACTATAATAATAAATAGGCAATACGAAGCAGTTTATTATTAAAAACAAAGTGAAGAAGTTGGAACTTAGGGTATACAAGAATTATTCAAAGCATTTTCTATAACAATCCGTCACCTTGGAATTATCTTGTACTTTCAGAAGATTGAATCACCAACAATTTACCGACCGAGGATCGAACCAGATACATTTTTAATACGATTTGAAATACATGCTATGTGCGTACTGCAAGTGTACACGCAGGACGTACAAGTAATCAATTAATTTCTGCTATGGAAAAAAGAAGGTATACACATATATGTTGAATATAATCTTATTTCTTATTTATACAGTTTGATAGTTCTGAAAAAGAACTGTTTTACCGTGGCCATCGAATGGTACATGTAAAGGACACGCACGACTGAAATGAAGAATATCAAAGGCTCACATGGATGAGTGCAATTGCTGAAAAATGACTACGCAGCAATTGAAAGAAAACTAATTACAAATTATATTACACAAATCACTGAATGTTGCTGAACACGTTTTGAAATTATTATGCAGCATTCAATATGTCGTAACAGTATACGTGCAATACCGAAAAACAATGAGTATTAAATAGAATACACTATTTCTTTTAATATTTTTAGGTTAAAATGGAAATCTCAGATTAATCCAGACCTTGCGCTAACTTCACTTGTTGACTTCGAACCGTTTGTAAGTTATACATTTGTATTATATGCAATTGCCTTTCTTATGTAATGATTTATATTTCAGATATAACTCTAGGAGTGAAAGTACACAAACCAAATATTATTAAGATTCAAGAATTATCTCACATGTCTCACTGGACTTAATGATATGTTAAATTGATGGTCTCTTCAGATATAATTCAACTTAACGCGAAATTTCACGGGATAGGGCGCGAACATTATCTGGCTAATAACTGCATCTTCTATTAGAGAAAGATGAGCCCAATGAATCTTTGCAAAATGGTCATTGTAGCTCTAATTGTTTAGAAAAGAAAACCAGAAAACTAATTAGCATAGCTATGATTATGCAGTTTATAGTTTACTAAAACTATTTAAGTAATAATATTTAAACCACTGTAGCTAAGGGGCTGCAACTTACATATCCTGTTAGAGAATAATGTGCTTTATCTATATTTTGCCAAATGGCCACTGTGGCCCAAATAGTTTAGAAATAAGAGCCAAAAAGCAAATTGCTGTATGTGTAGTTATGTGGTTTATATTTACTAAAAAGAACTAAATGACAACTATTTCAAACATATCACACACGAATCAAATCTTATTTTTATAGCACTTTTTTAAACTTTACCTCTACGTTTGAAAAGAATGAACTAAGAATAAGGAAGATATATTTATTAAAAGAAATAGAAGCAACTGCATTTGGCAAGCAGGCCCGTGGGTCCAAGCATTGTTATAAATCCAGGATTGTTGTTGTTGTTGCTTTTACAGTAACCGCGAGCTGAACTTGAATTTTGCATTATAATTTTAAAATGCATAAAATACATTCACGTGATTTGTGTTCTATATTTTGTGATTAATTTATTGATGCAATGTGATTTTTTAGTAATCGCTCGCAACCGCGTGTCCTTTACGTAGATCATTCGACGAAGAGGGTAAAACATTTCTTTTCAGAACTACCACATTCTTTGAATATGAAATAACTTTGTATTTAATAAATTTATGTATCTTGTTTCCTCAACTTCTATGTTAGCAGTAATTAATTAATAAGTCGCATGTCATGCGTGCATACTTTTAGTGCATATTCCTCGTCGAATGGTACACGTAAAGAACACAATCGACCTATGTGAAAATAATCAAAGAGTCGCGTTATTGCGGACAATTACTGAAATATTACTACCTATCAAAGAAAGAAAACGAATCACAAATTATACAACACAAATCTCGTAAATGCAGTAGCATTACGCATTTTGAAATTATGATACAGCATTCAACATTAGCACGCGGTGACTTTAAAAGGTACAAGAGGTTAAATAATGACCACTAATCTTTATTCTCACACGCTGGATGATTCCTAATTGTAGTACATGAAAATTAATCATGCAATGCATTAGATAATGACTGCTAACAGGCGACAAAACACTCACAACTTTCTACATGAATTGAAGTAAGTTGTGCTTCTGCTGCCCGCCTAGTAAACACCGTAAAAGAATTAATTTATGTGGGAATTATTTAACTGAATTGTTTGTAATAGATTTAGTTAAACACGAACAGATGCATTTGCATCTTCCGACGGCCGAGCTACAACTGATAATCGTAGTAGTAGCGTAATCCAATGGTTGCGCCGAAACACAACAATAACAAACCAAGCATCTCGTTGGACTGGACTCGCGCAGCCCAAAATTTCTTGTCTAGTCTAATGCGCGTCTAATATAGCACTAAACACAACGAATAGTAACCACTCCATCCCATTCCGTGCGACCGATTTCGACAGGACCCGTGTATGTATGAGGACTTACAATGTAATGCAATTTTGTTACATAATTAAGATATTTTATGGCCACAGTGCCCAAGTAGCAAAAAATAGATAAGGTTTACCATTCCCTTTTTAAAAATGTAAGTTGCAACCCCTTTGCTTCACTAGTTTAGAAGTTATTAGCCAAATTGCTTTTACAAATTATTAACTGAACAACTATAAAAGTGATAATTTGCTTTTTGGCCCTCTATTAACGCCACAGTGCCCATGTAGCAAAAAATAGATAGGGTTTATCAATCCCTATTTAAAACATGCAAGTTGCAACCTCTTTGCTTCAGCAGTTTGAAAGTTGTTAGCAAAATAGTTTTACAAATTGTAAACTGCACAATTTTACATATGACAATTTAATTTTGGGCTATTAAGGCCAGTGTTGCAAAGCTCCTGTCTTAAACTATTTGTGTTGTATGCACAATTTATGCATCATAATCATCCCGTTATGTCCGTATGCTTTCTGCTAGTTTTCAATAACACTGTTACTTTACCATTAATTTGAAATATTCCCGCACCAATGTTATATATATAAATTTGAATTTCGCAAAACACTATTATTGTATACAAGTTCCTTTACATGAATAAATAGTCATATAAAAACCGTTTATGAGGGCAGAATACAAAGTAAATCCATTTTACAAAGATTGCATATTTTGGTGCTTTCATCCGTTTTTTTTGCCTTTGTAGTTTCAAAAATCATGTCAAAGCAGGTGAAACCATGTAAAAGCATCAGGGTAGTATTTATTACATTTTGATTCTTTTGAGTCGAGTAACACGTTCTTTCTTACTTTAAATATTACAATTTACAACTTGCTTAAGCAAGCAATTCGTTTAAAATAAATTAAAACTCTTATCCTACAAACAGTTTCACGAATTTTAAATAGTTATCACAAAATAAATCTTATTCCATTCAAATAGGGTTAAAATTGGTAATCAAAACCAGCGCAGAGATCTCATACGAGAGAATACCAGCAAATGTCGTTACGTAGCGTCCCCGTTGTCGGTGTCGTCTTTGTCAATGATCTCAAAATCGCTGTTATCACTACTATCACGTCGCACCATTACCGGACCCATACTTGCCGTAGTCTGACTAGCAAAGTTAGATTGGAGGTTGCTGATGAGATTGCTGCCAACAGAGACAAGACTGCTCATCATACCACCAGCGAGTGGTTGTGGCAGGAATGCACCCGCAACTGACGCTTCTCGTACGTCAGAAAACTCCAAGCCTTTCGCATAGTGCTGTTCGTCCTCACTGCCGGAGGACACATCGCCAGTGAAATGCTTGGAGTCAAAGTGCATACCGTCCGCGCGGTCTAGGTCCATGTCTGAGTCGCTTGAATCGCTGGATAAATCTACAGGGGTGCGATTTTGATGGCGAGTTTTGTCTGTTGGAAGGAGGTCATCTTCTAGAAGATCAGGCAAGTCGTTATCAGCGTCTAAGTGTGACGGCATTGTTGAGATTCCACTAATTAGGGAAGAAGTAAATGAATCTAAAACACAAATTTTTGAAAGTGTACTTTGGGTTCATTTTATGGGCACAAAGATTCAATTTTTACCTTGAGTCCTAGTTTCTTCATTGTTATCATCGTCAATGTTATCTGCAACTGGAACTAACTCATTTTCATTGACAATTTCTAAAATTAAACAAGTGTTAGGAAACATAACCATTATAAATTAAATCAACGTCCATTTACCGTTATTTTGAATAGTTGTAACCAAATCCCAGAAAAATTTCTGCCATTTCTGAGGGGCTAGTTGAAGTACAGCTGGGCCAAAGTAAACACCTAGGATAATTAAATACGCCAGCACCCGTCCGGAAATTGTTCGTCCAATAAAACTGAGAGTGAGGAAAAATGTAGTCATTACTCCACAAAACTGAAATCATCAAAATAAAATAACATATTATAAAAATAAACCATTTATCACATTTGTCGCAATAGATAATGTACAACTGCGCCAAAAATTGGGTTATCAATAACATTTTGCAAAGTGTACTAAAGGAATATTTACATAAATTTGATAAACGTGACTGCAAGTAGCTGGATTTACTGCATTCCAATCATTCAACCATAGCCAATCAACAAATGTATTTAATTTGTTTTTCTGACTACTGTTTACAATGGTGCAACAGCTGAAACGACAATGAGATAGTGAGCAAATTGATTTATTGCTATACCACTCAGTAGAGTGCTTCAAAGAGAGCGGTAAATTTACAATTGGACAGTGACGAGCATTTTAATCTCAAAATTCCACGAAATTTAACTCGTAACATCAAAATATTATCACCGTAGCTCAGCAAAACACAAAAATAATATCTTACCAATGAAGGATTATCCCTCTTCCAACAATGCATATTATACATAAAATTTGAGAAACCGGCAGTGATATCACTGACGCGAAGATACCGTTTCAAATTTTTAAACATAATTGTGTCGTCGTAATAGTCCAGCACTACAAAGAGAGCTGCCGATGAGAAAACAATGCAGTAGAACCTCGTTTCATAATAGATAATAATCCTGGAACATTGAAACTAGTATTAAATTAAAAATACTTTGCATATCTACTCACGAAAATAATAAGTTGATACAAATAAAACTAATCCAAGTAAGGGTTATATCCTCCCAAGAAACGAGTTTGCAAGCAAAATTGACATAAGCATCCAATTTCGTCATTTCTTCATTCTGTAGTGGCATTGGTGGTGGTTTTTCAATGAGTCGTAGGATGTAATTGGCTGCACGTTTCAGATATTCCATTATGCTGTTATTACCAGTGTAGATATAAGCAAATGATATGTTGCTTTGTTGTTGCAGCCCTAATTGCCTGAGTTTGCTTCAGATTACCGACAATAAACTTCTGAAGAGAAAGAAAAGTTGTTTTCAACTTGACATTAATATGGTTCAAATTATACAGAAGTTTACAACTTTGCAATATCACAGGTCGACGAGAGACTTGACACAAAGTCAAAAGACTCGCCGGTTCGTGCAGAGTCGCAAACTAAAATTAAAGTACTCAAAAACATAAAAAAGCAGTCTGACGCCAGTGCCATTGGTTTGTAATTTTAGCTGCTTGGAACCATTTGGAGCGGAATGCACCTTACCACTGGATTTTTTTTGCAGATTTGATTGTGGTAAAAACAAACATAAAGCAAGGATTATTTGTTGTCTGTGCAGTGTTTTGCAAGAGGAACGACTAAATTTAGATATTTGTAAAGTAAACATTTTACTGAAAAAAACGAATAAGAGAATAACTGCGTTGTTTGCATTTAATTGAAATAAATCGCGATTTATGAGTTGTTTTAATGTCCTCTACTACATACATGCATTAAAACCATAACTGGAAGTGATGGCTAGGCTTTTCTATATTTCCAAAATATTGATACGCGCGATATTTACAAATATTAAACAATAAGCGCAGCTACATAATAAGTGATGTCCTTGATAGTTTATTAGGTTTTAGGTTCAAGGCATTACAGCAAACGGACGCAAACATTCCGATTTGTGGCCGATGCACCACGCGCGGCCCTTTACGTCGCGCAAATACACTTCGCATCAGGCGATGCTAATTTAATCATAACATGTAATTAGTATTGAACTGATGCAAGTGTCAAACTATCAAAATCATGCTGCATTATCGCCTAAAATATAATGACACATAAGCAATTTTAATATTCTAATACTAACCAAATAATATATTTGTATATCTCCCCAAACTATATGCTGCAGTTGATATTACAGAATAAATGTTTTAATTTTTTGCTATGTTTCTCCATTGCTTAGACCTAATATAGCGTAAAATCTGATCCAATCAACTCTGTAGTTGTGCAATCATACACTAGTTGTAAATGCACGTAATCCGTGTACATAATTTGAAATACTATGCCCACGGGTGTCTTTAAATAAACAATACGCAATTTGTGCATCTCGCCAATATTTTATGCATCGCCACTATTGCCAATTATACGTCACGCCGAAAGCATTGCATGCCACGACTCGCCCAAGATGGAAGAGATCAATCAACAAAAACAATCTGCAGGCGTGACAATAAGGCGTTTTGAACCAATCCAAGCAAAACGAACGACAGATGTCAACTTACAAGTATTCTTTCTGGATCAAGAACATTGGTTAATCAACAATTATATTAATCTTCCTTTGGGAAACTGGTATAATTACATAGGTTAAAATAGTTTTTGCGCCTTAAGAAAACACGAATTTATCTCTCGAACAAATGCGCAATGAATGTTGTCAGACACGATGTAGCCAGTAAACTGTGAAAAATGTATCACTAGTTTCTCTGCTAATAACATCGCACTTGTTGTAAATGTGTTTATATCACTTGCGCCCGCCGTTTGATAACTACCAACTAATATGTGCGAAAACAGCCGGTGTTATTTATCGTTGAATCGAGCTTTTGCGCATGCAACGGCGAAATTACAAGCGCAATGATGTTCACAAGCTCCTGAATGAGACACGAATACTATATACTGTACTACACTCTGAAGTAAGCATACGGCAAAGAAATTAAAATTGTGCGCATTATTCGTCTATCTCTCTGACACAGAGCACTACATGCTATGATTAGATTCTAACGAAGCACATTCGCACCTGATTGCCCTCAATTCACCCACATACTATAAAAGAACAAGTAAACAGTTGAACAGAAAACAGTCTTACTTTTTTACTATTCTATATACTTGCTTTAGTTTTCATTCTCATCTCTGTCAGGTGTTTTCTATAGTGTGATGATCTCATACACAGGGTTTACATGTTTGCATACAATGTTGGAGTAGTCGTAATTCTTTTGTTTGCAAACAACTGCATGCTATTGATGGGCAGCAGGAGAGGGAAAGGAAAAATAGAATTTTTTCGCGAAAAAAAATGCACACACCTTGAACGTACTACTGGAATAGAATGGGGACACTTCTAGGTGGATGCTGGAATACACTCCATCGCACAACACATCCGTGTTCTTCTATATTTGCGATAAATTTAGCACTCGCGGACGAAAACAGCCGCACCGCACGTAATGGCACCGATGGCACGGGCTTGGAGCTGATCGTAAACATTCGGTAATTATTCGTGAATAAACGAAGACAAGGCAAGTAGTGAAAGGAAATTAAATTTTGAATCTCATTTGCCAATATGTAAACATTGAAATTGTTATAATTATAGTAATTCTATCTTTTCAATCTTAACATTACATCAAAATATCTATTTAGAATTAAATTCCAACACGTAGAAAACGTACAGTAGCGCCACCACTGTTGGGTAATAGATATTATCAATGTTCAAAAAAAATACTGATTTGTGATGCTACTTTTTGAAATTTAGGCTAAGTTGAAACACAGAAACTAGATAGTGTTGTTACATATTTACTCAATAAAAAATTAATATACATTGGCATTGGAGACTAAACAAATATTTAGGAAATGTTACATGTTATTGTTCATTATCAAGATTTGCAGCACAATGTTTCAAAGTATGAGTGTAAATATTTCAACCTTCTATTGTCATACAATGCGAGAGTTCTATGTAAAAGTTATTACAAAATTTATATCAGTTAAACAACTGAATGCAAAATATTTCAGAAATTTGTTATCATATGACACAATTCCGTGGAAGAAATTTCTAAGGCACGTAAAGCTATAAGAAATTGTTAGTCGTATCAATTCAACAATCAATCAATAAAATATAATAAAATCTGAACACGTTTTGCACTTAATCAATTAAATATTATTCATAAATAGATTCGGCTGCTATGAACTCTTCGTGTACGTACTTATAGACTTTTACCTTGTAAATATATTCGCTATATTCAATATTCAAAACTATACGAGACCTACTACGTTACTTGTAAGAATAATATCTGTATAAAATGGCATCCGCGTCAGCGTTCGCTTTTAGGCACATCAATCATTTCACAATTGGCGCTATGTTCTAATAGCAGTTGCTAACAACTTCGTTATAATAACTACGTAATCAAATTGTAATCAAGAGTGACGCGCGTCTATATACATAATTACGAATGAACACACAATAAAACTATGCAAATAGCTTACCACAAGAACGCAAGGAATTGCTAAGGTTTGCATAGTTTGCTCATTGTTAAAACCAAGTTCTGCTAAGTACGAATAAAAACGGTGCCGGATTATGTGAAATAAATAAATTATGCGATGGATCGCATAGTGAGTGGCATCAGTCGAGAAATTAAAGATTAGTAAGTTATTGCTGTCGACTGTCGGGTTGTCGATTCCTAGTGATTCCTTTCAAAATCATTTCCTTGGTTGTTTAACCTTTACCGGCGTATGTTGGGTTTTTGAACGTTGATGTAGCTTGTTTATAAATCGGATTCTCACCCTTTAAGTACAGAAATTCGTTAATACATAACAGTAATTACAAAGAATTAAGCTTACAGTATCCCATTTAGCCATCTGTCGTTCCTTCTCAAATTTAGCGAACTCTCTCTTATCTTTAATTGTAGTAAATAATTTCCAGAGCAAAAGAATTGCTAGACCAATAAGGACAATCGCAGCCATCACACCCAAGACTATACCCAATAGGAAAACCTTTAAAAAAAATGCCACGACAGTGAAATAATTTTTTTTTTAAACATACAAGTATTGAAGTTACCTTTGGTGGACACTTCCTTTCTTGTTGTGCTTTAACAACCACTCTGTTCTGCTCATCAAAATAATATAAATAGGCAAAACTACAATCGTCTTCGTCATAAAAAAGGGAGCACAACACTTCGTCATTTTCTTCTTTGGCTTCCACTTTGTCTACACCAATTGGAGTAAATTTGGTGCAATTTTTGGCACATGCCTCTTCATCCAAAGGACCAGTCTTGTACATTTGGCACTGTACACAATGTTTGAATTCTTCGCATCTATCAGAACAAGTCTGCCAAGAAAAAAAGAACATTTTAATAAAACGAATATACTTATGAATTTACACTCATTTGATAAATTATGAAACTAAAATTAAACAGTTTTATACTTACAGGACACTTTTCGCAATACCTTCCGGAGTATCTTCCTTCCTCAGTACTCTCACATTTACACACTCCACAAACGCACTCTCCATGTCCCGAACAAATTTCGCCATCGATCCTATCCGGTGCGTAGCAAGTCTCATTACTCATCTTACACCCACAATCTGGTCCTCCCCAGGGCTCTTTACAAGTACAGGTTCCACACTCGCACGTACCATGCGTGGGTCCACTGCAAATCTTCCCATCTCTTCTATCACAAGAGAAGTTATCACACTCGCAGAAATTACCATAAATCTTCTCGTCAAGGTTATTCCTCACATTACATTCGCATCGGCCACAGACGCAACTTCCTCTTCCAGAACAATCAATAGTACTAGTATTATCTGGGCGGCAACCGATTGAGTCGCTAATCTTCTCAGCTTCGCTAGCCGAGCATTCACAGTGTCTGCCAAAATGAGAATTATCACACTCGCAAATACCACATTTGTATGTGCCATATCCACTGCACTCTTCTGCAAACGGAATATAACCCATGTCACCTGGATGCTCACAAGGACAGGAACACAACATCTCCAAATCCACAACCAAACTCTCATTAATACCAACAGGATAGATGTTAAGCGTTTGTTTCCAATCTCGTGGATCTTTAGGACAAGAAGTAACTTCGATTTCAATCTTGAAAGTTACAACATCGCCGACTTTGATGTCTCCGCATTTGTTAGTTTTCTTTTCAGGACCATTAACATCAAGACATTTTGAGTAATAGTTGATTTTAATAGTGCTTGCAGCGTTGTCCTTCATTTCAACAGTGGATGAAATTTGTTGGTATTGTTCTTTGACAAGGTCTACAATGTTGGAAGAATCGTTGGAGAGTTTACCACTGGAGGAACCTTCAATATTTTCCTGGAGGCGTTTGTAGATGCTAATTTGTTCTTCAGTCACGGCAAAAATTAAATTGATAGCATTTTCTTTCACTTTGAGATTGATTTGGGATATGCTAGGATAATCTTGAATACTGGAGTGAGTGTAGAGACCATTTTCAAGATGACAAAAACCGTCATTTGGTTTGATAATACCTCCCAGCTACAAAAACATGTAATCAACACGACTCATGGCAGATAAACAAATGCAGTACCTTTCCATCACCAGCATAATGAAATCCTGCATCCGTTGAGAAGACTAAAAGTCTTCTAGCAATGTCTCTCCAACCAATTTGGTTACGACAGACAATTGCTTGCATTACAGCATCAAATCCACCTTCAGGAGCGTCGAGGTTACCAGAAACAGCTGCTTCCTTCACCAAGTGCTACAAAATCAATTTGCAATCAATATAAGTCAAACGTATGTAGGCAAATAATGAATTTAATTTCCAAGCCAATGAAATGAAACCCCCAATATTAATATTCACTAAGAACAATATTAGAATTAGTAAGAAATATCACTCAATAAAATTAAATAAAAGGAAAATAGATTAGTATTTCAACAAAGCAAACCACGCACATTCGATAAATTACAAACCTCTACAAATATGTCTAGGTGTTGTACAAGTTGGTCAAGTGTCTGTGTCTTATTGATTAAGTAGATTAATTACAATTAATACTATGGCAAGTTAGTGTTCCAAAAGTACACACAAAGTCATGATGATGATTTCATGATATCGTCCTTTAATTACAATTAGATATTAACACGGTTTAAACTTGGTATTGATTTAGATGGCTATTATTTGTTGAATACACGTTGATTGTGCTTTTGAGTTATGGTTGTTAGTGTCGCAAAACTTACGGAGAACAATCGAGTGTCGGTGTCCAGGCGCATCGCGTGTCGGAAACCGTATGGCGCCGCACAATCGTCGCATGGTGCGCGCAAACTACAATCAATAACTTAGAAACTAAACATCGACATGCATCGTTCTATTTTGATTCATTCAAATCAAGAAGTGATCAAAAGCATACTTTGATGTTGGACTCTTTATGATGATTAAATGTGAAAACTTAATTCGCAACAGTAGGTGATTTATTTGCTGCGTAATATTCGATTTTATTTGTGAACTGCACAGCATTTACAAATGCAGTAAACTATTAGTCCCTTTGTAGACAGCAATATAAAAAGAAAGCTTCTTTAAATATCAGTTTTGACGATGAATAAACACGTAAAGCAACCTAATATTTTATGACCAGATTTCTAGCCATAATCCCATAATCATGCCATTAACACATTGTGTTCGATTTGTTTGTGATTCGTAGTATAGACAAAAAAGTAGTGTTCATGTATCCTCATCATATTGCAGTACCAAAATACCAATAAAAAATAATATACCATGACTTATGCCCCAGAAAACTCAAAATTCAGGTCTCCAACCAAGGCAACCCCATTTCCCCCTAGCAATGCCCAGGACGTTCCATACTAATACCCATGCAAGTCGTACGTACAAACTCACTAGAACTAACACTAAGAAGGTGTAGGACAAAAAAGACAAGAGACAAGTGACGTGACAACAGATCGATAGACGGGCAAAAATATATAGTTTCTCGCATTCCATGAGAAACATCGTGGAAATATTGTAATACAATTTAACGCTAACAATAGTACTAACAGTAACAAAATAGGAAAGGTGAGAGATAATTTGCGAAAGATTTGCAAGCAAACGAGTTGTATGTTTGCATTAACATGAGGAAAATTTGTACGAAGTAGATGGACAACTTACGGAGAACTCTGAGGTATCAGTGCTTAAAGTCATATGATTGCGAAACCCGTAGGGTGCTGCGCATTTGTTGCACGGCTCCTGCAACCTACTCGCCAGATCGGAAACAAGGACACAACATGTTTAGAACCACAGTACACTCTAAGGTGCAATATTGAACAAAATATGCACAAAAACAAAATTGCATTTGTGAACACTACGAAAACCATTAAGTATTGCCTTGATTTTGAAGAGTAAACTGCGATCGTGTAGATTATAATTGTTTGATGAGCAATTAAAATTTAAAGAGATCAGAATAATGACTTACTTTTTGGGTACAGTGCTCACATAAGGCATGACGACTTTATCAACAAAACTGCCAAATCCAAGACGGAAATTCGATGTAATATTCCTCATTGACTCGGCAAGAAGATCACCCAGCAGTGACAATTTGTGTTTGTCATCTTCCATAGATTTGGATAGATCCATCAAGTAGTAAAGATCAACAGGATAGTCTTCAGCTTGGGTATATTGCATATATAAATCATATGATTGTCCTAATAACAGCAATTAATCAAAATATCACTACCTGGATGAATTATCATTCGTGGATCAAAATAACGGCCACCTACTTGCTCTTAATTTCAAGTGAACCCTCTGTGGTGATACTTGCACGATATTACTCTCGCCAGATGCACTTGATGATGATCCCGATGAAGATGACCAGCTAGAGCTTGAACTAGAATGCGAATGACCTTCTGCGTGCCATCCAGATGTCATTCCTCCAGCTCCCATAGAGCCAGCAGCATGTGCTTTGGTAAGATTCTTGGCCATGTGAATTTGTTGAACATTGTCAGGATTCCAGATGTACTCTTCTGGGCATGCCACTGCAGTTGCACTTGTGGTCAGGAAGCAACGGGGGCGATCGCCAAAGTTGGGTTTGAAGCACCACGCACATGAAGGAGTTTGTATACATTCGTGGCAAGTCGGTTTCGAGACACAGGGATTTGGTGCTGTTAGTTTTTCGGCGATCTGTGCTTGTGTTCGTAAACTCATGCACAAAAGGCACAAGAAAGGCAGGAGTGTTTTATAAATCATTTCTGAAAATAATAAAAAGAATAATCATCAATAGATCAGTTCCGGTCCAAATTTCTCCGTCATGAAAAAGCCCCAACCGCGTTAACAATAAATTAATTATTGCTAAGAACCGCCCACTTTAACAACAAATTTCAGTATATATTTAAGCTAATCTCTAACAACCAAATCTTTGTTTGCACTTGATAGTGGTCCTAGAATTAAAATCACTATCTAAACACGCTAGACACTGAGCAAACATTGTCTGTTCGATGATGATTCATCTATCTGCAATCGAATTTAAGATCTCAACGCTGTATCTCCCATGAATCTTATCATGACAATGTTTTCTTATAACTTCGAGAAGACGAGATGCAAACAAATGACGTACTGACGCACCACACATAATATTTGAATCACACCGCTAAAATTAGAAATTGACATAAATCCAAGCAGTGCCAGAAACCGTACGGTATTTTAATTTAAATAGCCATTGGTCAGGTGGTGTGTGACCAATCAACCGCAGTACTAAGCAGCTAAGAAATGCCTACAGATTCTATTAAAATTAGGGTAGTCATCATGAAGTAAGCGTATGAACATAATTGAACGTACATGTAAACATTCAATGAGTTACTAATCACAAAGGAAGAAGTAACTGACACATGTTATGTGATTCATTGGTTTCTGCGAAAATGTAATAAAGATCATTCCAAATTAAAGGCCTCAATTTTGAATTAAAAAGGTAATTTTATCGAGAGCAAAGAAAGTTATAGCGTTCAAAATTGTGGTAAATTTTGAAGTTACTGTAAGGTTTTCCTTATCTTCTGAAACTCACACCTAATTGAAAAGTAGGTGGGAAACATTTGGTGGTCACAACAGTGGCAAATAAAGATCACACGCTGTAGGACTCAACTTGTCTATAAAAGAATTGTCCCTTCTACAATTATCCACTTTATCACTTCATGGTATTGAAACTCACATCATAACATGTAAACAGCAACAACTAGCTTGTTTCTGCCCATGACTGCAAACAAAACAGTACGATAGTAAATTTGATGGAAACTTCGTTGTCATGAATTATCATGAAAATGGATAAATTGTGCATATATAAAAGCACTAAAGTGGGAATCATCTTAGTAACTAGAACTTGTTCAAACTATTCTAGACTGGCATAAACATGTAAGATGGGCCCAATAGACTTAATCACCGACCAAGATTTGTTTAATAATTAATTTAAATTAGCCTGCTTTTCTAGAACCCTGAAAGCTAGTTGCCTTATTCTCTTTTCTGTTTTGTTTTCCTTTCTTCCTTGATAACTTTCTCATCGGTCGTCATTTGTTTATCACGATTGTAATTAACGTGGGTTGAAAACACACCAGGCTTCCAGTGTTTCCAGCGGTTGAATTGAAACGCCATGTGTTCGCTGTCTTGGCAAACAAATCCATGTAAAGTTAAATTGAAGCGAGTCCCATGAAGTCATAATGTTGAGCTTATGCATGCACGCTGCTTATGCTTATCCTAATATTAAACGCATTACACATTTGCGTTGCCCGCCACCCACACTTTTTCTGTCTCTGCGTTCGCCTCTTACGCCCATCGTGTGCACCAGTCTGCAACCTAACCAATTACGCGATACGCGGATGTTATTTGAAACGGCCGTAAGTCTATTAATAATGCATGCCGCCAAGCGCTGTTACTGCCCGAATGGTGGTCATATCAGAAAATTTTATTTACAGCTTTGTAGCACCCTGATAGTGCACAGACAAGTGAAGTTACAGAGTTATTTATATATTATGAACGCATTTACTATTCGAATGTCTCTTATCCGTAATAATGATACCATTAGTCATGCCGCAATGAAAGTGATTTCTTATCACTTACCGGCGTTGCGTGTGTCTCGCTAACGTATCCATTAAGTGAAATCGTTGTTTATCCAATCGATTTTATCAACGAGTGATGCGGTCGACGACACAGTTGCACCCGTCCAACTTACACTTATGGCACTTGCATTCGCGCAACGACCGTCGATGCCGCACACGAAATCGGACTGAAGATTGGTTTTCTTGCGTTCGATAAATATCGCGCCGTTTCGTACAAGGTCGTATAGTGGCATAACGAACTGAAACTGAGGGCGCTACCAACAATTAACAAATTTTCATTTAAATTATTCTCTCACCATTTAATACTGAAAACTATCATTTCTTAAATCCAAAGAGAACGCACAAATTGTGCTTGTGCACAAAATCACAATAGACTACAAATGCCTAGATGCAAATGTAACCACCATAAGTCTATAAAAGTCAATACATAAAGAAAAATACGAATTTAATTAAATGCATCACTTCAATATCATGAAAATTCACAGTATAACATGTTAAAAGCAACAACTTGCTCGTTTCTGTCCTTGGGTGCTAGTATAAAACGGCGCAACTACAACAAAATCGTTCGTAAATTGTGCTAAAGACAGTTTCATATCCATTGCCCACCTTATCTAGACCTGCAACATTATTACTTTGCACTTGTTTAAAGTAGAAATAATCGTCCGAAAAGTATCACTAGTAAGTTTGATAGAAACACCGTTGTCACTAATAATCTCGTAAATGTATAAATCGTGTACGTATAAAGGCACTGAGCTGCGAAATATTTGTTTTTAAAATATCTAACACTAAAAATACGCCTACAGTCTTAGGTGTCCGCTACGAAAATAAATAAAATGTATAATCGGTACATCATGCATATAGAGAGAAAAAATAGTTGTGTAAACCAGTTACACTACGTTTCTTAAATTTACGAAAGAGAGGCTTGTATAGTCTTTTTGTTAACATGTGCTTAATTTGGAAAAATAAATCCCACAGAAAAATACTTTACATTTCGATTTGTTCTTTTCAACTTTCAGTATAGAGAAAATCTTAACGTCAATACCAATTTGCTTTGAATATGTAACTCGAGTTCAAGTTGTGTATCAACGTATAGTTTTTGTTTGCCAAAAACGCTTGAATCGTGTCCTTTTCGAGTTCACTCGTTAGCAAGTGCACGTCAATGAATGTAATTTTCACGCGATCGAACGGAACCGTTTCAAGAATTTGTAACTCTGTACCTCGTGCTTCCAAGCTGAGGAAATCAACCTCAGTTAGATTCATAGCTAGGAGAAGAGAATATAACGGAAAGCATTTAACTCGCGTTATGAACAGCCCCGATTCGTCAATGAAGTTTGAATTGATTGAGTTAATTTTTACACCATCCTCCTGGTGGTACGTAATTTCACGCGGATAAGGTGTGGGTGATAAACAACCATGCATTGATTGCGATCTGAGGCGGTTGTGCCTGTTTAAGTTGAAGTAGTGGCGAGAGTCAGGTTGAATGAGAAGACCACGCCAGTTGAGTTTTTTCTCCAACCATTCTGTTTCAGATGTTTTCCCATCACTATACGCACCAGCTTCAACATAAACTCCATTCATCTACAAAAACATAAAAGCAACTTAAATAATACTATATAGTTTCAATTGTAATTACATTATTATTTACCTTATTATGCATAAGTTTCAGAACAAATTCAATGTCTTTTGTCGGTGCATCTGCATTAAATTCAATTTGTTTGTGCTTTGGCTCCACAGCAGGTCGAAGGATGAAAGACTTGATGAAATCCACCAAACCAGGATCATCTTGTCGCAAATTAGTGTAATCAGCATCTTGCGTCATATTAATGTTGAACTGATGATGAAGTAGTGCTAAAAACAAGAGTTCAATTTGAACAAATAAATTGAATCATCAGATACATTAAGTTCACAATCAATGGGTAAAGATGTTATATACGAAAATGTTTGGTGCTTGATAATATTTACCCTTGTTATTAATATAAATGACAAGCAGAGTCATAACCGTTGCAAATCCCATGAAAAACGCCGCAATCGGTAACAACTTCTTCAGAGCAAACTCTCCCGGCACACTGGCGTTGTTCATCTTAGTCGGTGTTGGTGGCAACTGCGGCGGCACCGCGGGTGCATTTTGTGCTTGCGGCTGTTGTGATATCTGATGGGGTGCTTGAGTCTGACTCATGTTTACGTTGATGATGCTCAATGTGCTCAGCATTGGGGCGATCCTCTTCTCGCGAGTGTTACGCATATAACATTCTTTACGCGCACAGAAGGCCCGCGGGCTAAAAATAATTTGACGATTTTTAATTATAGTGACTGGATGACTGGATCTAAGAGCAACATAATGAAGCGGCGGAGAAATGACAAACACAACAGCACAAATTGCGATAAAGATAAAGTGCAGGTAATAATGCTTACTTTGTTACAACTTGCAGTGAGGTTCACCAGGATGCGACCGCAAGCACCGCAATAAGCGCAATGAGACACTGTGCCCACTATTCACGTTACACACGATCGTCTTTTGTTTCGCCTCCGTCTTGTGTTTTCACCGCACTTTACGTTTGGCGCATGCAGTGAGCGGCGCAGACAGTTGTCTCGGCTGCCTCAGTTCTCACCAGCCGCACTGCGGCACATCCTGCCCCAGACGCCAGGTGCAAGGTGAGAAAATGTGTCCGCGCGCGGTTGTGGTCGACGACAAGTCTTCGGATCGCTCACGCTCCGTCGTCTGCTTCAATCTACCTGGAAGTCGAACACACCTTCACCCACAAACTTAGAACGCAATGAAATTTGTACATTTAGTGGGCAATTTGTGCCAAATACGGGTGTTGTGTGAATGTGGGTTCAAAAAGAAATATGGCAGCAATCTATTAAAATAGACAAAACCCAAACATTACTATTTAGTATAGGCAACTTGTTAGACGGAATGACTTATTAAATTACATTGCGGCGAGTTCAACAACAATCACGTCATTGTTTGTTACTCATTCCTTGAATGATATCAATTCATTGTAACTATTCTTATAACTACTTTAACAAACATTACCTCAATATTGCAGCTTTGGATAATTAGTTACACTTTTAATTTAAATTCGTATTGCCGAGCGACTACTGAAAATTTAGCTTGTATTTTCCGGTTGTTGATGTAAATTTGGTTAATCTGGTGTAATCCAAAACAAAATCCTATCAATTAGTAACCGCAACTGACGAGTTGTGACTGTTGAATGGCCGGTCAAAGCATGTGGATATATTAGCAGTTTTAGAAGGTAATTTCACTTAATATAACACATTAGTCATACTTTAGTGCTTACTACAATGCTCATCTAATAACATCGCTATTGTAGCGCCGAATCGTAGAATTATTTAAGACTGAATTTTCTAACAAATTCCACAGTGACAAAACAACGATTACGACATCCGTATCAGACATTGTAATGCTATGCAACTTTCAATGCTTTCCAAAGAAATGGAAAACCAATTAAATTTAAAACAAAAGTTTTAAGTCACCTGTTCTCTCTAGGATGAAGAAAATTATACTATTTAAAGCAACCCCGTCGGAAGACGAGAATTCCTTTGAAAGTCTACTGATAAAAGAAAATTATGAAGTGTTTCTAATAAAGACGTTAGATTTCACGTTCCTCAACCTACACGCGCTTAAAACGTGTTTAGACGAACCTGCAAAATACGCAGGGATTATATTTACAAGTCCTCGATGTGTTAAAAGCGTGCAGAAGGCCTTGGTTGGTGAATCACTTGCGGAAGAATGGAATACGAAGAAAAACTATGGAGTAGGGCCAAAAACGGTGGAATGCGCACGTACTGAGCTGGGTTTGATGTGTTTAGGCGCCGACACAGGTAATGCCAACAATCTTGGAGATCTTATTAGCAAAGATTTAACATCAGGTAAGAATTTCTATTGTTGACCTTAAGCATTATTTATATCTCAAATGAATTTTAAAAAATGTATGCAGTTTAGCAATACCGACATTCAAATAAATATTAAAGAAAATTTATTTCAGAATTGCCGTTCCTAAACCCAAAAGGTAACTTGGCAAAAGATACTTTGAAGCAGAAAGTACCCACACACGATGTAGTCGTCTACGAAACAATAACAAATTGTAATTTAGAACAAGAGCTTGTTACTGCAACCAATAATTTCCAGTTGGTGGTAGATTATCTCGTGTTTTTCAGTCCTTCTGGCGTGAAGGCAATTCTGCCATATTATTCCAACATAAGGCATGATAAACTTAAGGTACTTATTTACACGATGCCGCCCTCTTGATTTCATTCATCTATTTCTATTTTTAATTTATTATTAGGTAATAGCAATCGGACCAACAACATCAGCATCACTGCGAGCAAACGAAATACCAGTTTACGGTACTCCCGAGAAACCGTCAGCCGAAGCATTGTTAAAATTACTCCACAGTCAAAGCACCTAGTACGCATTAATAATCAGTAATGCATATTTACATTATCTACAATTTGTTATTTTCATTTTAATATCTACTTGTTACTTATTGCCTTGTTATACGTAAGAAAATTAAAAGATTTATTTGTTAATTTGTACAGAAAAAGTATTGGATCGGCATCGTTCTACGAATTAAATTAAACTAGTTTGCGCTCAACTCAACCGTAATTAAAAATAGCCTTCACTTTCTACCTCTGATATAAAAAAGACATCGCCGCACTCCAGATTGGTGGCGTTCAAGAGCCCTGCGGACTTTCTTCCTAAGGAGCATACGACTCTAGTTTTACATTTCGTAACTTTCTAGTTTTACAGCTTTAGTTATACAATTATAAGTCTTTGATCATTATCACAGAAGTTAACTGCTCATAATGGTGATTCATTCGTTCTGATATCAAGTACAATTGAAACTTGCATTTCATTGTGCTTAAATGGATTTGACTGTTTCTAGGTTTACAAGTTCGTCGCTTGTGTCTTTCAGACTCTAATTCTTATTAATAAGGCACTTTAGTCACCCCCCTCCCAAGCATCCATATCGGTGTTATATTTGTCGAAGATGTCGTTTGAAAGTGTCTGCTCCCTCCTGTACGCGTTAATCTTATCGTAAATTGAGGTAACACAAGTTTCGTTGTCCTGATCTTCCATCAAAGAGCAAAGTCGTAACTTCCTGACCTGGTAGAGATCTAGCAGGCCCATTCTTTGATAAAGCTTCAATGCGTTTTTGATTGGATCAACGGAGACAGACTCATCTATAATGCATTATCACAAAAGTGCAAAAATGTTCTTAAATTATTGAAAATCAATAACAATGAAAGGAATACTTACGGTATTGCAAGCTGTTACTTCGCAATTGTGATTTCATCAGCTCCAAGACATCCTCGACCAATTCACGTTCCAACAAGTTACGTCCAACTAGTTGCACGAGGCACTCCGCAGTCACAGCATAAGTGTCCACTAGTGGCATCAGCAGTGACCTCAAGAACAGCAAATGATCTTTACCTTTAGAGTTGAGATACAATCTAGGAGGTCGGACATAGATATCACTATCCTCACCGTCATCGTACAATCCTTTTCTTGCTAACTCAGATGTATTTTCCTGGAAACAAGCATTATTTTCTACAAAGTTAAACAATAGGCTAAAAATATTAAGCTACCTGCGTAAAACAATCGTGTCTTTGTGCCATACAATCAATAGCTCCATGAATATTGTCTTCCAAACTTTGGCACGGTTTACAAAAGATGAACTCATACTGTAGATAATCACACAATCTAGTGCAGTGTTCGATTAGTTCATCTTGTTCAACGTAACCTCTGCTAAGGTCCATCGCAAAGAGTGAGATTGCAATAAGAGAATCCAAAGCAAATGTCGGCACCAACGCATTGCTGTAGTAAGAGAGTTCTATCACATTAGGTAACATCGCAACAGGCCGGATGAATTCTTCGTGTTTATCTTTTTCTTTACGGACTAGCGCTGGTCCTAGCAATTCAATCTAAAGAAACCAAAAAAACAGAATTTAATTACAACATACAACAATCTAATAAAGAAACTGCAACTGACAATTTTCGGTTGATGGTAGAGCTTTGACTATAAAACTTACCGAGTAGTTAATTATATCTAAGTTATCTCCAACAAAACCAATCTCTTTCCCTTTGGCAATTAAATCTAATTTCAATTCTTCAAGTGCATCCACTAACACATGCGCTTTGCATCCATCCCTAAATCTATTGAGCAACAAAAACGCCACTGCATTTGTTGACATGACAGCTTGTGTAAAAGAACAATCTAGAAATTAATAATTTTATCAATTCACTCCAGCAAAACGCGTAAAAATGCTTACCATATAGAACATGTTTCGATATACTTTCCACAATACTCTTATGTTCTTCCGATACAACATCAGTTCCATATAAACTAGTACTAGAAGGATTCGACTTCAACTGCTTATTAAAAGTTGTAGGAATGCGTCCATTCGTGTTGAACGTCTTAATCATTTTACAGAGGGAGAATGGCTGATTGAAATCAACACGAATCATGCCATAGTTACTGTTGAGCACATGCCAAATTGCTTTGATTGCAGAACCAAAGCTTTCCATCTCTTTGGGTTTGCCTAGCTGTTCACGGATAAAATTACCATCAACCAGTTTTTCGTAGTTTATACTGACTGGCACCAAAAGAGCATCTTCTACTGTTCCATCAATGACTGCCTCAACTATAACGCTGAGGATGCCGTATTTTGGCATGCAGGGTTTGCCAGTGCGCGTGCGACCTCCTTCAAGGAAGAACTCAATATTGTGACCAGCACGAAGTGTTTCGTTCATGTACGTATGTAGGATTGTTTTGTAGAGGAGATCTTTACGTCCCTTGATTGGGTCAACACGGCGCTTGATAAAGAAAGCACCAAGTCCACGCAAGAGTGATCTGTGAGCAAATTGTCATTGAAAACAACCAATTATCAGCAGGAAGTTAATTATTCATACCCAAAGAAAGGGATTCTTAAATTATCCCCAGATGCAACCAATGGGCATTTAATATCATTATTCAACAGGATAAACGACATCAAAATATAGTCCAAGTGTGATCTGTGTAGTGGAAGGAAAATCATTGGAAGATTTGTTTTTCCAGCCTCTTGTAACATCCCCACGTCCTGGGGATGCACCACTACAGCATTCAAAAAGCAAGGCAGCAACTTATACAGTACCCACGAAGTAAACCTCAACAAAAAGTCAGACAACTTGCTTCTCATATCATGTAGCAACTGTCTGGCTCGAATTGTATTCTTCTTTAAGATACTCTGATAAACATCGTCATCATTACCATCAGTATCTTGGAATTGTTGCAAAGATGAGGCGTCAATAGCGCGTTTTACACGCTCATCCCGAATTACAGTGCCTTCCACTTGTGGATATGGATACTTCTTCAGGTCGTACACTTGTGCCAGATGATTGAAGATACGGTTGGTCAGTGTGGTTTCCTTGGTGGCCGGACAGCAGTTGAGAATATTTTTCAGTGCTTGTTTTGATAACTCACGACGTTGGTCCTGTAATAATATAGGAAGGTAATTAGTTGAAAACACTCCTTCGTATAAGGGTTGGGACTAACACATTGTCTAGGTTCGTCATGAAAACCCCTGTATTTATACAAACTAAACATTATTGCAAATTTAACGCAACAAGTGATTTTTGAGAGAATCGAAAAGTCAATTGCAAGGAATCACAAGCTTTTGCATAAAAGACTAGGAGAGACGTAACGCAGTTATTTTTAAACAAGTTTTAAATGTTGAATGTCACTGAAAAGTGTGGGTAGATCTAAAGCTCGTTTTACACCTAACTATATTTACACTACACATACATTTTAAATACCTGCCCGATTAGATTTTAATACCCAGTTTCCCTTTTTAATACCAAGAAATCAAAGTATAGATAAATATAAAAACATTCTATATTGTGCTGTCATTCTGCTTAATATCTATACCAGCTAATTAAATAAATACATTTATTTAACTGAACAAAACATTGGACTGTACCATAATATGCCATGAATGCGCAATTTGTTTATCACAACTTCAGTTAATCACTATCGCACTGGAACCAAGAAATACATGTCACGTGTTCGCTATTAATAAAGCCAACAAACGTCCAGCAGACCAGTAAACAGTGACATTAATTCTCAAGTAACATTCCTAACAAAAGAAATATGAGTAACGTGAGTCCAAACAGTAACTCAAACAATGGATTCATTACTTGCAACATAATTTTATACTGCAAAGTGAAATTTCGCGGACAATTGAATATTGTAAACATTCCAATTTAATTTTGCCAATTTACAGACCAAAAAATAAATCAGTGCACCTACTGTGCACATTTCTTAAATTTGTTCTTGAATTGACCTTTAGCTTTGACCAATTCATCAGCATCATCTACCACTTTGAAAATAATTTATAAAGCATGCGTCTAGCACTGGTACATTTTCTAAATTGACAGAGTTGGAACAGATTTTCTATATGCAACTATTTCATCAAACCAATCTTCCGCATTATAAGTCGACATCATCGAACATTTGACGATAAGAGTAGTTTAGCAAATATACCCACTAACGATGATAAGCACAACTAAACTAACGCTCATATTATATTCCGTCGAAATGCGATTGGGTGGCGTGATTCAAAGACCATGACGTACTGTTATAGACTTACAAAGACTTTGATTTGTGTTACTGGTGTTATATAGCCCACACTCAATCAAATATATTCCAACGAACACTTCAGTGATTGTGCTAATGGTGTTGGATTCGTTTACTTACAGTTAATGTGCCTGTGGTTTTGATGCAGTAGCATGTTAGGCCGTTGCAGGTTTTGCGCTGCATGTCAATCTGCAGGTGTGGGAGGTCCTCCTTGATGGCAAAGAGATCAGCGTGTGTCTGGAATGTCAGAATTCCAATCAAAACTATGGCATTATCATTTTTGACACATTCATTATTTCGAATGCGTCATCATTTAGAAATGATATTTTGCAAATTTGCCTTGAAATGTTCCTTAAATTAATTGTGTAATTTGTAAAAAAAAAGTTGGCCTTCAACTCGATACCACTTGGTTCATAAATGTGAGTTTTGAATTTAATTATAAATTCGATTAATTTTTTTACACTGATGAGAAACATTTAGTGATTGAAATTTCTAAAAACCCAGCAAAGTTTTAACTTACATGTTGCAGATCCTTCTTCCTTTGTCGATTTTCCTGTGAAAACCTCTTGAGGCATTCAAGTGAAGCCAGGGACTCATTGCAAAAAGAGTTGTTGGGCGCATATCTTTGGAATGAGTCAAACATGCGTTTTGATACGAGATCAACCATTTTGCCGATGCTGAAAACAGATAATTATAATAAAACTTTACACATGGATAGAAAATTGTAAATATAGTGCTATTAAAATACATTTAGATTATTTATTTAACTGTAGCAACGACAGCAAATTGAGGGAGATGACTCGCACTCAATCCAGTCCCAATAACTGCAAATAATCACGGTGTTAGTTAATATGGAGTATACTGAGCATGGTGTCGGTCTTTTCAGGAATGGTTAACAACCATACATGCTCCCCGACAAATAAAATATTTTTAATTTATATAAACCGAAGAACATACGCCGATCTTTCGTTTTCTACGTGTACTTTTGACATATTGATAAAATAAACCCCAATCAACGCAATGTAACAAAGTGCTTATCATCTTCGTAAAAACACTTCCTTGTTAGCATTAATTATCACCACTCATTAATCTAAATGATTTACCCTTTCAATAGAAGGACAACCTGCACGAAAAACCACACAATTGTTAATTGGAATGCTCCATAAAAAACACTCAACAATTCCATCGTAGCAACTTTGTACATTCTTAATAACTATTAATTATAATTTCATAGAGTATCACAAGTTTCTCTTGGCATCAATAAGACAATAGTACTATTAAAAACCAACATCCAAATGACACAAAATCCTTAAACAACTCGCATTTTATCCTGATATTCTCAGCAACATTTTCGTCAACACAAATACTTTCAATATCTACCACAGTGAATATATATATATATATATATATTTTCAATGGAACCGCCGATCTAATAATCTAGAAAGCACCACACTTTTGTATTTAAATTGGCTATGCTCCGTGATGTAAAGTAAAATTATATAATGTTCATTTGCGCGATTTTAAGCATGGTAAGACAGCGTATAGTGCACATCATCGCGCGGTCAACACGCTAATGACCACTGAATACGATGAATGATGCTATGAATGTCAGTAGTGTCGACATGCGCGACTTTAACATGACTGTATTCAGGTTCGTTGAGTGGACTCGAGCCGACTTTGGATTTGGATTAAATTGATTTCATTTCGTGTACGCATGGCCAAGTAATGCATTATCACCCGCATGCAGGATACTTGTGTATTTCTTTGTCAAGTGGGAAATAGCAACAAACTAGTTCCGGTGCATTGATATATGTTATTAATAGATAGAGAGCAAAACCGATACGAACATTTGTGAGGGGTCTAATTGAAATATTTCGGAAATGACAAAGAAAACAAACAAAAAGTATATTATTCATTTTGAATATAAAAGTGTGTCATGTTTTCCTTTGTGTGGCACTAAGTCTCAACAAAAGCGCCCAGGAGTAATTGTACCACGACGATGAGATGAGGGTGGATGCGAGTAGAGGAAAGGGCGCAAGAGGAGTAGATGACGGTGTCCGGGCACTTTCGTCGGCAAGCCGGTCACCAATATATGGAATGCAGAAATCTTTTCACATTATTCTGAAGAGAATTTCACATTTAACATGTTATTCCTTTTATAACACTGTAATTCCACAATAAATGTAAACATTTCCATTCCGCAATTTTTATACAATGGATGTTAACATTTAACAAGTTTGCTGCTAGACACGTTTACACATACTCCACAAGTCATTCCTAGTAAAGTGATAAAAACATTGTTGAGTGAGAATGGGCACTAGAGCATTTATTGACGAGCCTGCTACGAAATAATTACTAGGGGTCTTCAGAACTTTGTATGCTGGGCATCACCTTTACTCATCAGCTGGGGTCCACTATGCGTCCTCGACGCATAGCGTGCGTCACCTTGACCACAAATGCAACTAGTTAAATCAGTGGCTACCGAACTGTGCATACATTAAAATCTTAACCACCCTTATCACCTCGTGCATATCTCAGCATTAGTAGCTGCCAGCCATAATTTACATCATAAATATGCTTGAAATGCATTTACGTGCCAACAGTTTCAAAATAGTATAAACAAAGCGAGATTACATTATTTCCGTATAATTCTCGAATGTAACACTTAAAAATATTATCGAATTGTTCCGTACTTGCAAACATATTAAGCTAAATGAATTAATCAAATAAATTTGTTGAACATTCAAAATGTGCTTTGTAGCGAAACTTCAATTAGTAAATGTTTATGCTAAGTTAGATATGGATAAATTAACATCAAAGTTATTGCTGTAGTAGTGCGATAAAAAATGTTTCCCATTCCGAACGATTTTGTTTTTATGTGTGAGTAACTTCGAGCTGCTTGGTTATAATCTCATGTCATTGCAATTCTGTTAATACATATTACTCATTGATAGAAATTCGATGGACTATTGAATCGAATAATAAAACAATGACAGTATTCATAATAAAAGGTGAATGAATATTAACTATGTAATTTGTAGGGTGAAACGAATAACACGCAATTTAAAAAATAATTTCTATTCCTTACCCTTAAGAAATGTTTTTTTAATAATTAATTTCAATAAAAAATATTACTAGCCAAGTAAAAACAGTAAAAAATATATTCATATATACCTTCGTGTTTCTGGAAACTTTCAGCAAGAAGGTTTAAATTTAAATAGGTACTGATTACGATTAAAATTAACTTACTAGTAGTACCGCCACAACCACTCTATTTAAAGCGATATAAAAAAGAAATTTTGCCAAAAAATACAAAAAAAAAAATGCTAAAACCACAAGCAACCAAAATGATATGTATCCTAGTCAAAGTAAGTAAACAAAATCCGTTCTACGAATGCCATAAAATACTAAACATTGCAAGAACCAGTGAATTTTTTAAGCGCATTATTTCAATAAAGCTTCAAACCCAATAGAAACCAGTCACCTCAATTATATCGAAATAGGAATTATAAGACTAACCTGCATATCGTCCGCATGAATACATTGGGGAACCACCACCAGAGCACCCCTACCAGGAACAGCGCCTCGAGCACGCCATCCATCGCGCCGCCCTTTGCCGCCTCCGGCCGCTCACTATAAATTGCATTGCATCAGTTACACCGCATTAACAACATTCAATGCACGAAAACTCCAAGAAATATAATGTCCCACATTAACGACAACTAAGTTTAGTATTCAACCAATAAAACGAAGGACTTTACGAAAATTCTAAAGGAATTACTATACGCCAATGACTATATCATTATGTAATCTTGCATATGAAGAATAGTCAAGTATTTTTACACAATTTAATTTACATTTTAATCCATATACGTTGTATTCTGCAATTGCGTATTTCGGTGCGTGTCTGCGTTGTAGAATTACATTGGCCACCGACTCAAGTAGAAATTCGTGGTCTGACAATAAACAACGTCGAAATTGTTCATTAAAATTTAATACGCTAATAATACAACACAGGACTATCTATTTATTCAACTATACCGAACAAACTTACCTTAAACTAACTAGATGAATTTATAATATCAACCACTTGAATACTTTTCACTTAGAGTGTACAAACTAATTTATTAGATTACTGTTATACTGTTATATATTATCTTTTAGTATTATAAATAATGAACTAAATATACTATGCTTGTTGGGTACGTTCATTTCTAGGGAATTGTGTCAGCTTCCAGTTGTTTTCATTTTAGTAATAAATGAATTCCCCTCATTTTTTCACAGCGCTTTATGATAAGTACATAACACACTATATTATTACTTAGTTCAAGCTATGTCTAGGCAATATTTGGAAATCTAGTCCTAGTCCTAAATTATTCATTACTACAACTAGCAGCCAAATTAATCATATTTTTACAGAATAACTACCAGCCTCATAATGGACCAATTGCAACAACACTTGATTTTACTATAGTAAAAGGAAGAAGAGAATTGTGGAAGCAAACTAAACACAAATCTAAATTTGAATACTTTGGAACTAAAAATTGAAATTCACTTCAACATCAATTAGACAAGTTTCTATCCCAATCAAGATACAAATTTTCGAATACTTTAGTTGTTATTAATTTTAACAACTATCCATTTATTAATCACCTCACCACCAAATAACTAGCAGCACCATAATTAATTAACTTCTTTGATATATGATGAGAAACATAGAACAGAAATGAATCTACCGCTATATAATTATTATATAGTATTCCGACATTAATAAAGTACGTTGAAAACGTAATGAAACTAGAAATTGACCTTGAGCTCTGACGTATATAAACAATCAAGACCAACTCATTACCATTCTCCACCAACTCACCAAAATTAAAAATAATAGTGCTTTTTATACCAAATCAATAATGTTGTTTATCGATGATCATCCATAATATATAATTTCTCCAATGTTTATGTGGCCTAATTATATAGCTATTCCACTAAACTATAAACGTAAAGAGCACTCGCAACAAACCAGTTCCTGAAGAAATTGGCCAATCAAAAGTTAATTACCCATCACACTTCAGTCATTCTGCTCACGTTGGTTAAGTCACGTCACAGACAACCATCAAATTGCAGAGAATCATTTAAGCCACAAGCCTAAATGCACAACTACACCGAGCACATCCGCCTTAAGCCAAACGCACCGCAAATTGTTCACTTCTTCCAATCCTGCCCAAGCAAGAAAAACGCGGTATCTCCCAATAACACGACGAACGGAATGCAATGCCACGCGATTAAGGCAATCTTATACATCTCTAGTACATTCACGAAAAGAGAAGCGAGAAGCAATGAAGAAACAAAAACATACGTCTCAAAGGACAACTATGTCTGGCCTCATTGTGCGTTAAGCAAGGTCATGGAAAAATTCAATGTTCTCACGATAACATTGAACTGAATCGGCCTGAATAATTTAAAGAGTAGACAAAAGGTTGAATTAACAATTAAGACGGGTAATAAACTTTAAGTACAAGCCTAACCAACGTGGGGAAATAAATAATTTCAGAAAGGACCGTGAAAATCAGCAAAATGGCGGACTTGAACTTTATATTTCACTGCAAACAAGAAGTAAAACAAATGAGAAGCGAACTCGAGCATTGTTACAAATTGATACGAGTTGAGAACAATGCTAAGCAGAAACTCGACTAAACGTCTCTAATCGAATATTTAACCCGAATTAAGTTTATCTAAGCAAAATGTGCACTTCCTGTGTAGATAAATGCGGTGGCCTCCGGTGTTTCAACAACCAGACACAATCAATTTAATTCATTTCAACAGTCGACTTCATTTCACAGCATTTCAACAAACTGATAAACCGCAATCAATCCAAAATCCATGATAATGAATTACAATAATCGAAGATAGGTTATGCCCTTACGTCGTCCCTAGCATTCAAGGCAACTCCCAAAATGTTCATAATTCATGCTACACACGTTTACGACTTATCACTCCATTCCAATGCAAATCCTACTCACATGTGTCGTTGATAAGAAGCGATAGGTTAATCCATACAATTAGCACATTAACGGTGATTAGGAAATGCGGTGCCGACTGGATTAGAATTAATCTGATTAAATTCGAAGTGCTAATCGTGAAGAACTGACGCGTCGGCAAGTTGCACAGGCACTTCTGGCTGCACTACGTGCAAACTGCACGATTGTTCGTTTGCAACGCGGTTTATGGTTACGCTCACGCGAAGATGGTGATTGGTACGCTGTGCATGCTGGGAATCATCCGTATGTGTACAAGCAATTTGTGTATGCATCAGTTCAACTTAACGGAAGAAGCTACGCTACGATTGTAAGCTACAAGCGTGTTTCGTGGGGTAGAAACAAAAATAATTCCGGTGATTCCAACCTCTACGATAACCGCAAAAGCACACACTTATCTCGAAAAAGAACAATAGTATGATTTAGACGATGGCTAGGTAGATTATGTATAGGTTTATATATGACTTACCGATAGCCGACACTGTCTCACCTCTATTTAATTCATTTATATGTCAGTTTCGTTAGTTTTTATTGGAAGACCGGAGGAACCACCAAGACTCACAGAACTTGCACGATGGACGACGCGTAGTCAGCTTTGTTTAGATGACAAGAGCGCCACCGCTTTCAGTTGAACCAACTTTTGCAAATTCAAATAAAAGCAAACTCCTTTTACTTGAAGCTAACATATGTCAAAAACAACAAAAACTTGGTGGAAACAAATAAAAGCCGTCATTAAAATGGCACGTACATAGACATTACGTGCCATTTTAAAATATTTGCAATGCAATCAAAACAGCGTTTTATAAATTTGGCAGAATCAAAAGTGTGTCGGGTAAAAACACATGTGGACGTTGTTCATGGACCACTGACTAAATATTTCTACGATGAATCTAGGCCGGATTCGCCGTACTCGATAACTCAATATGAGTTGTGGCTACGAACTTTGAAAATTGATCGGGGACACTTCGGGCATCAGTTATTTGTATGCGTTGTGGGTAAGTAGAGTTTCACAAGTGCATGAACAGAGGCTTTTAATTGATACTTGCAGTAACCCTTGGATCGATAGTCACTGGTTATACAATGGGCCTAACGTCTCCAATGATCCGCCAACAAGCAAACGAACATAAAGGAGTCTATAATCCCCATCAAGGTAGATTCGCCGCCATCGTCGCTATGGGTTTTGCCGCCGGAAGTACATTCATGACCACACTCACAATGGCAAGAGGACCACGCATAATGATGTTAACATGTATTCCCATGAACATTGTTTGTTGGTTGGTGGGCCAATTGGATGCAACACATTCAACTCACAAGGGAACCATGTTCTTTAACGCATTCTTCTCCGTTGCTTATCATCGCTGCGGGACTTTGCTGCTAACTGATGGAATCCATGAAGAGTACTACTACATTTTTTTCCTCATATTTAATAGTGGATTTGGGTTCGGCATACTGCTTGCCAACATTATTGGTTACCATAGTGTTATGTGCCTATATAGGGATGCTATTGGATGTGCCATTTTATGTGTACTGTTTGGTTTCCTCTTCCTGTGCCCGGAGAGCCCAGTAATCTTATTTAAGAAGTCTCCACTCCAAGCAAAAAAAGCGGTGGTGTTCTTCAGAGGAAATGAGAACATTAATCTATTGTTAAGGCAACTAAAGAAGGACTATGATGCTAGGGTACTTACAATCAGCACGAAGTATATGATTTTCTATCGGGTTGTCTACAAACCATTGCTCATTATCATCACCTTCGCCATGCTGCAATGTTTTTACGCATATACTATCTTCATAATGTATGATTTTTCTTTATGGTACACCATTGGGAGGTACAAAAGTGTCGATATCATAGGTCAACACGAAGATGGTATCATTATTGGTGTTGCTTATTGCCTGTGTCCATTAATTGCACAATCGGTAAATCTGAGGATGACATACGGGTTATGGAAACCAATTATGTGGTCTGCCGTTTTGGTACCTATATCATTGACTGCACTCTCAATATTTTACTACGTCTTGTTTCATACTGCGTACTTGGATCATTGTGCCTGGCTGATATTTGTCGTCAGAATTGTCCATATCATCTGTGTGAATTTAAGTGGCGATATAATCTTGGATATAATGATAGCAGACTATCTTCCCGAACAAGTGCAAACTTGGGCGACAGCTTGTATACATACTGTGAAATTTACTTGGTTGGCGTTTTTGTTGTGGTTTGCCTTTCTGCTGGAAAACGAATTTGGAGCATCATTCATAGTTGGGATTTTCGCCCTCATATCTTTAGGTGGCATTCCGTTTTGTTATTATTTCATTATCGAGTCGAAAGGGAGGACTTTGCAGCAAGTTCAGATCGCTATTGGAGGAAATCCAATTGGGACAAGGAGTTCCTTCAGGAATCGCTATAGGAACTACATAAACATAAAGTAATCGCAAAAGAGCACAAATGATCAATAACTTTTACAGCTTGTGTTGAAGTTATAAATAAAGGCTTTAGTTTCTGACATATAACAGAAACTGAGCAAATGTTGATCCCAATTTAGAATAAAAATGTTTTAACTAATCTCTAGAAACAAGTTCTACAACGTCATGTTACAAAAAACATCCATTTCTGGAGAAGTGAACAGTCTCGTACACTTGACACTTTGAACAACAAAAGCAAGCCAGAGATTATTTAAGTATTTATTCAAAATCTGTGGAAGTCCAATAGCCCTACATGTTTTAATTGTTTCCATGTTAAATCTTCAGTTATCTCTCAATTTGTAATTTAGTCTGTGTCCCTCTCGCTTCACATCATTTAACTCGACATAAGTCCATCTTTTCAACAGTAAACTGATCATCATGTTCAATGTCTGCAGTATCATGCAGTTTGTTCCGCTCCTCGAGCCTGCATGCCGCGCACAAGTCTCTTTACAGTGATTTATTTGTTTCAGTACCTCCTCAGCTAGCTCCATGCGCACAATGCATATTACATGATATCAATTATAAAACATTTTACTCATTTAGATGATTACAAAAATATATCAGATTAATCTCCCTCAGTCTGCATCAGCATGAGACATTTTTTAGCATTGGTGGCATTAAGTTAAGTTACCTGAAGAGTTACACTAGTAGGTTGGAATGTATTTTCATTTAACTGGTGTTTTGTTGAGGTTGTTGTAGTAATATGCGTTGTTTAGCTTTTGTCGTGTCGTCCATGGCATCTCGACGCATCGTGAATGCAATCATCGTCCCGTTTAATTTATGTTTCGACGCGGCAACTGTTCAACGGGTGCCCGTCCTTTGCTCGACTTTATTAAGATTACAACTAATGTACTAAAACGATAAACAAACAAAGAATTCTCCAAGTTGTTGAAAACGCAATCGGAAAGAAAAGAGAGTATGCTACACTCGACCACCAACAATGCCGCGCACGCATTGCCACCGCGCACTGCACTGTGCAAGTTTATGTGTTTTAGCTCGCCGCCGCCGCCCCCACCAAGTCGCACATAATATATATCTTTGTTTATATATAATTATAGTATTTATTTGCTAAGAATTAAACATAAAAAGTTTGGGCTACTATTTCCATGTTTCCGCGCGCTCGCACCCGCATTCGCACACGCACGCGTCGCCCCAAACATCGCCATCGCCGTCTTGCGAGATGTCCATGCTTGGGCGCCATTCATCCTACAATATAATGCACTTATGTATTAAAAAAAGTAATGATAGAGTTATTCGAGAGAGGGGCAGCACGCCGCCCCCCACCGCTAGCGTTTTTGTGTTTGTATATTCGATGCACTAAATCTAAAGAAACCTCAGCGGCGCGCGCACGCGCCTCGCCGCTGTACAAGAAAAGCCCTGGTTTACGCGCTGCTGGCCGGCGTCGTCGGAAGGTAATGATAATTGAAAAAGCGATAACTAATCCACACGCACGCCCGAAACCGCCCCCCACGCGCCGCTGCACTATAAATATTTTGATTCTCCACCGCTGGCGTCCACCTCCGCGCCCGGCCTAGTAGTTAATTACAATTCCATCCTATCAGCAATGTCGTTACAAAAATATAAAATCGGTTTTCACTGAAGAATATGTACAAAACTCTACGCATTAGGCGACATATAAAAAGAGATACTATAATTAACAATAATCATGATTACGAACGATAAACGTGCACGTGTTTAAAATAATTCGCATAGTTAATAACTTATTCGGCTGAGCCGCACGGGCGTCAGGGGGCTGCGCTGCGTGACGCTGATGTTGGATGTGTTGTGATGTCTGGATCATGCCGCGCGCCCACGATATGTATAAACTCTCAATGAACGAAAAGAAATGAGTGACGAACATGCAACGCATTAAATCGGCCGACGTCCGCTTGCGCCGGTGCGCTGCTCACCGCGTGCATCCGTCTGCTGTCAGTCGGTGGCGGCGCCGGCGGTCCCGCTGCTGATTCACACGCGCGGTGCTGTGTTAGTGGACTTCGGATGGTTCGGGTTTTGTGGCGTGATGATTTGTAGGGTCCGGTGTGCTCATCGACTAAAAACATATGCAACTGTTAGCCGAAAACAACAACAAAAGGTATATTTCGATTTGTACTCACCAAGCCCGGGGGTGGAATGACCGCGCCTGAATGTGGCGGTGGTTGTGGTGTTGGCGGCGCAACGCTGGGGGTCACCGTGTGCGGGGTTTCGTGCGGTGTGGTGGAGTGCGCCTGCTGCACGGGCGGGAGCGCGCCGCCCTGGTAGTAGCCGCCATTGACGCCAGCTGGGGACACTACACGTTCGTTAAGAAGACTGGGCGCAGGGCCGGCGCCGGGGGCGGGCGCGAGGGAGTGGGCGTGGGAGGAGGGCGAGGCGTGGTGCGGGGCATGCGGGCGCGGCGCGGCCAAGCCGTTATTACCTGTACCTTCTGGATAGGCGCCGGGCCCGAGGAAGTATTCCTTGTTGACGCAGTTGCGTAGGCACTCCGGAATGCGGCCCATGATGGCGCGCCGGATCTCGGAGGCGGCCATCTCGCGCAGCTCTGTGGCGGAGGCGTCGCTGTAGAAGGCCGCGTGCGGTGTGCACAGCAGGTTGGGCGCTTCTTTCAATGAGCCCGCAAACACATTATAAGGCTCGTTTTCATGCACGTCCAGAGCGGCGGCGCGAATGCGTCCTTGTTTTAATGCAGATGCCAACGCATCGTCATCGACGAGACCACCACGCGCCGTGTTAACTAGAAAGGCGCCCGGCCGCATCTGCTTAATGGTGAACTCGTTGATGAGGTGGTGGTTATGCTCGTTAAGCGTGCAGTGCAGAGAAACGCAGTCTGACTGGAATAGCAGGTCCTGCAGTGTGTAGACTCGCGTCAGCCCGAGACTCTTCTCAATACCATCGGGTAGGTATGGGTCGTAGAAGACGACGTTGAAACCAAACGCCTTGGCTCGTAGCGCCACAGCTGATCCAATGCGACCCAGACCCACGATGCCCAATGTATCACCCCGTATCCGCGCACATCCTTGCGCTGCCTCTCGCACCTGTTCCGGTCCGGTGAACTTTTTGCCTTCGCGCACCATGTTCGCTAACCAGTAGGTGCGTCTGTACAAGTTGAGGATGAGGCACAGTGTGGTGTCCGCCACTTCCTCCACACCATAACCGGGTACATTACATACTGCAATACCCAATTCGCCCGCCGCCTTCACGTCAATGTTGTCTACACCAGATCCAATGCGCACGATGATGCGCAGTGTCTTGAACTTCTCTAGGTCCTCCTTGGTGAGGATGATGGTGTGCCACATAAGCGCGCCCACCGCCTCGTTGAGCACCTTCTCATGTATTTCCGACGTGCTTTGTGCATCGCAGAACGCTACCGTAGCGACGTCCTTCAGGATGGGCATTTCAATGGAGCAGTCGCGACCGTCAAGCAACGCCACCAGCGGGCGCGACTGCATTGGCCCATTGGAAATGGGGCCGCGTATGCTGCTATCCATGCGGGGCCGTTTATTTACGTTCATCATTTTCCGCTTATCCATCGGATGATGGGCGCCGGCCGCGAGCTGTAAGGCGAGCGGGGCGCGGAGAGGGAGACTTGCTCAAGCTCACTCAAGCCGATGCACTCTGAAGCGGACCGACTCTAGCTGCCACAAGCCATACTCCTCGCTCATCAAGAGCCAATATCTAGAACAAATCAAATATCAGAATAGTACAACATTTTCTCAAAGATAAAGCAGCATGAATTCATAAAGTTGCTAAAACTTGCACAATACCAACTGTAAATTTAACAAATGTTCAACTTGTAACTAACTAGTAGAAGTTGGAACGGCAAAACCAGTAGTTTTAATTAAATAAAGCGCAAACTTTTCGATGCAATAAAAATATCGTTCATAACATCACTTTATTTGCAAATCCTGCGCAATCCCGCGGCGAATTCATTGTGTGCGAGTTGCAATGCCAAAAAACGTACAAACTTTTCCCCATGCAAAATGGTAAATTATAAAACTCGCGATCGTCGCGCATCCCCCGCGGCCGAGGCGCGAGGAAACTTTTGCGAAAGTAATTAAAACTCGTCCAGTTTCGCCGCGCCTAGCCCAAAAGCGAATCGTTGGCGGTACAAATACTTTAATTAAGTAAATCAAGTGAAGATTTAAAACTTTTCTTCCATCGCCCCTATTTTCTGCTTATGTGCAGAGGTTGCTTTCCTGCTTGCTTTTTTTTCTGAAGAATGACGAAACGAAATAGATGGAAAACTTTTCAAGGCAATGTGCAGATACAAACATGAAATTGCAGCCGGTAGAAAAATTTTCACGCATCCTTCCTTCTAGAACCGCTCGCCCTCACCTTCATAGCTAACATAAGATTTCAGTTTCATGCCCACGGCTCACGTGGCATTCGCATGAATGTGGCAGTGTGTTCTCCTGTTTTAAAAGTCGGTAAACTTTTAACTAGTCCCTAGTTTTGTGTTTTGCGCGCAGTTTGAACATCGAACTTTCCGCGCGGCGCAACTAAACTTGTTAGAAAAGTGTAAGTTTATGTACTTTATGGTAGAAGTTAGTTTGGCGCGCGTTCCGCGAGCTGCGAACGAAGTTTCAATCGATATGGCGGAAAGTTTGCGAGCGAACAAGAGCACGAGGAAGAGAAATCAACGGAGAATGGATGAGAAACAAAGAGACAACTTGACACGTCATGGGTGCAATAAAGACAGCCGGTTACGAAATAAGGAGAAAGAGGAGTCGAAAAGGGAGAAAAAGACGAGAGCGGAAAAGTTTGTTAAAGTTGTTGCGCCAACTTTTTCCAGTGCGCGTCCGTTGTTTTGTGCAGATCGCACTTTTCCACGTTTTAACTTTTATAACATACACATGTAGAGCAAAAATGTATATCATAACAAAAAGCTAAACAAAGAACAAGTTTTTAAATAAAAAATGTAAATATCTACCAAGTAACAGTAACTTCTGATGTTACTCCCCTACAAAATGCCAAAAGAGCATTTAGAATATTTAATATTTGATTTAATTAACAATTAGCCACCGGTTTTACCAGATTTGATTAAAATTTAGTTATATCTCTGTTCGGTTAGTTTCCAGACTATTTAGTTTGCCGAGTTCGGTGAGGACACGGAATAGTTTCAAATTGGCGCGATGTCAAGCGTTGGAGTTGAGACGCGGGGGTGAACAGCGAGCGGGTTAAAGCGGTTGGACTGCCTCTCGATTAGCCATTTCACGTCTGAGTTATTAAATGCTTGGTGTTTGATCGTGATGCCCCAGCATCAGGATGACGATGGAGAAATCTTGCAAGGTGGAGAATTGGAGAGTAGTCGGCGGGAAGGGTTATGGGGGGCAGGTATTTATTGATTGTCCGTTATGTCCAAATGTGGGGGTGAGGAAACTTGCATGCAATGTAAAATTTAAACCTGATAACGTTGATTTTAATTATCATCCCACTATTCGCTTTCCAATGGATTTGACATACAACACAATTTCCATACTAAAATCAAATAAGCCAATCATGTATTGAGCCTGATCTTATAACAAACTATAACCGGTTTATGACTGAGCTTCAGAAACATCCGTACCATCATAAAGATCACGCTTATCAAACATACATTGCCATTTATTGTACAATATCATATCCCCATACCAATAATTCTACTCTAAGTGTTCCATTGATTTTGGTCACGAAGTCTCTAATACTATAATTTCCCTTTGACACGTATTATTCCTCGCGTATTAGCATTTGTCCTCGGCCCGTGCTATATTGCTGGAATGCCAACATGCCAGCACAATGTCCACCACCACCGCCTTGGTTGGCTCAAGATGAGCCGGCCGGGACTCCCCCGGATCGATGATATTCGACCTCAGACGCCACGCGTGAATTTCGGCCGCCACATTCACCGCCATCCGTCGCATCCACCCATCTTCCTTCTCGTGCCCGCCGCCTCGTTGTCCGCACATACACAACATTCAACTGGCGCGTTCATCCCCAACCAAACACGCAGTGCGAAAAGCGTAAACGCGACAAAACAAATATCAACTCCAGGTCGAGACCAACTAATGCTCAACTCCCCACGTTCAAACTTGAAACTCTCCTAACTAGTAACAACAACATGCAATCCGCTTTACATTGTATGACTAGGTATTTGTAGATGAATAGGTGTGAATTGGAGGAGGCGCAGGTAAATGAGGGTGAACCTTATTATATGAGCGTATTCATTCACTAGGGCTGCTGTAGTGTGATGTTTCAATGCGTATAATTACAGGTATTATTTATTCATAAAGCAGTTGTACAAGTTACACAAACTCATGTTGAGGTAGCAGATAATTGGCGGTAAAATTGTAAACAAGTTAATTGCTAATGATTGCATGAGATGTGATTGATTTGAGAAAAAAATATAGTGCGGAAAATACCACCATAAAATTATTTCCTTCATTAGAGCTCTCCTGGAATTTAACCTAGTTTGCTACAATTAGTTAATAAAGTCAATATTTATGGGTTAATTGACCTTAATTTCTTCGCTCACTATTTCAAATTCCTTTCCGTCAATGGTCCTTTTGACGGAAATTTCTTGCTTGTAAAATGCGTAATTACGAAGATAGTATATTTGATCATTACGCCAAGGTGAAGCAAAAGCGTAATTATAATAGACGTAACTTTTCACATTAATTAGTATGAAACGGGTTTATTTGTTCCATTTATACTACTATTTGATACTAAAAATAGTCAACACGACAATCGTGTAGAACCGTGTTCCTTCAATACCTCGGATGATTGTAATTCATCCCCAACGTATCCTATGATAAAATCTTTAATGCCAAAGTAGTACCAGTAGGGATAAAATGAAAATTGATACAAAATAGATAGCGACTTGCAGAGCCTTTTAAAATTGGGAGCTTTTTATGGAAACTTTGCAGTGTTTCCATGCGACAATTGCTTGACGCGATTCTAAAATGTAAATTCACATTTCGCTGTTGTCTTCATTTTTATACATTTTTACGACGACATAACATTTACAAGGTATAAGCTCTTTTGATAACTTCGTGGCATGACCATATTCTTCTTAGTCCGAGGAATAATTCAGCATTAAATAAATAGAACCAAATAGGATTCATTTGTTTATTTTGCCAAATATTTTGATTCACACACCATCTGAATAATAAAGCAAAACAACCACCATATCAATAATACAGTTAGGATATATAGTATAAATAATCGTTCATATACTCATAAATTCAACAGGTAATAACGCCAGGCACGAAGCGGCATAAACATCAGCCAAACGCCAGCTAATAACATGATTATTGCGCGCCTAGGTAGGTATCCAAACACGGACACGCAGTGGTATTTGTTCATTTGCAAACGTGCGCGCGCGTGCCATTGTTTGTTTTATTGCTGGCGGAGGTGTCGTCAACGACATTTCCAACACAATTCCCAAACTACTACCAAAGTTGATTGTTTTAATCATTAAACCAATGTAGAACTGTATTTGCTTTGAATAATTCCATAGTATTTCCTAATGATGAAAACACAATTTAAACATTTCGAAGTTAATTACACAGTTCAAACACCACATCTAGGACATGACTTCTACTGACAGGCTCTGAAACTAAAAATATTCCACAATTCTTATCTATTATTCGTTCATCGGTAAAGATTTCCTGTGGGATGTAGGCCGCCTGCGTCTTTTTTGGGATATTTTTATTGGTAAAATCTCCCAGTAAACTTGAACTGAGAAATCCTTTTGCGGATGTTGTCAGGAGCACAATTGAAACTATTTAGCAAGAGAGTCGACGATATAAAAGGTTTTTAGGCTAACTTGGCGACAAAAAAGACATCTTTTTAAAACAAACTCATTGCGTTCCTCTTCTTCGTTCCTATTTGTAACATAAAAACATTAAAGAGACCCATATGATGCAAAAGAAACTGTTGCACACTGGATCGATAAGATTTCTTGTATCGGGCTTGGTTTTTAAATGCGGATGTTTTTTTTAATCAGGCTGAAAATTTTGTTACCGCGACCATTAGAGAAATTATGCGCGCTTTTTTTTTCCAATCTTGTTTTAAAACACACCATTGGTAGTTTCCTTGGTTTGGTAGTTTTCGAATTGTATTTTTGTAATCGGATTTGTAATCACCCTGCAGTCATTTCTTAAATCGGTGGACGCTGCTATGTTATGCAAACATTTGATGGTGCATTTTGATACTTTGCCGTTTTATCATAATGTGAAGAAGACTGGGTGAATTGCTCTTATCACTCAAAAATATACACCGAGTGCTTGAAATTAGGGATCTAAAATCCCAAGGCTGATTTTTGTTTCCTCTTCTTATTATAGGTAATACGATTACAAAAATACAATTCGAAAACTACCAAACCAAGGAAACTACCAATGTTGTGTATTAAAACAAGATTGGAAAACAAAACGCAAATAAATTCTCTAATAACATTAAATTTTTACCAGGATATTATTATCGATCCTTGGGACATTAAAATTTTATTAATTTCTTAATGTAATTGACGCCAATATCCCTCCGGTGCCACGGTCATGAATGTGGCAAATAAAAATCAAGCAGCACGATCACGATATTATAAGAATGACAGAATAAGAAGAGTCGAGAATAAACTTGATGTGAACGTGAGTGGCAAATTGTGAAGTCAACGGAAAGTTTAACGAGGACACGCTTTTCCTGAGACGACACGACCACCACCAGAGCCTGAACATGTAGGAAAACAAGCGTAACCGCGAGTACACGACAAGTATAAAGCAAGCACCATTTACACACAACTGTGTATGAAGTACAAATGTATAAATGTGTATTGTTGTGTACACGAACATACCTATAAAGCACCTATAATCACCCGCCGACTTTCTTTTATGTCATTGCTTCGTTTATGTTCATTCTTTATTTTATAACTAGTGATTTTATCATCGCAATTCAACTTGAATCAATGACTCAATGGTAAATTGACATTTCCTCTTTATATTTAAATTCCTAGAATATTAGATTTAGCGAAGCAAATAAAAAAGAAGTAGATTAAAACCAGGAACAGTGTTCGAAATAAGGATTTTCGAAGTTCTAAGGATGAACAAAATGTAAAAGCTTCCTCAGCTGATTTTTTTACAGTTCAAACTTGCAGACTGGACTTGTCGTGCTCGCGCTGCTGGAGCAGAAAAGCTTGAAATAGTAAACCAGTGACTTTCAACAATTTACAGCCTCCTGAATGTATGTATCAGCTAACTCAAAGAATACGTCTTCAACACATCAACCAAGGATGTTCGCACAATTTACAAATATATACATCGGTAGTGAAGTTATTATTCTTTGCTTTGTATATTATTCTGCAATCATTATAACTGGTTGAGTGTCACTGGCATTTTTCTCTCGACAGTGCCGTGCGCGTTCGAAATCATCTGAATCGGCGGCAGCATCGCATGCGTGCGTTGCAGAGACGTGATGTGATCGGTCGGTCAGCAGTGCATACGCACGCGTTTTTTGTTTAAGCTGACTGTGGAGCTTTCGTTTATTACTCAATTATTCCCGGCGAAATTTCAAACATGACGAACAACGGACGAAAACGAATAAAATATAAACACAAATGAGATGATACGAACAAAAACTGCATTCTTTGGCTAATTCTATATTTGCTAACCGGACAAATAGATTCAAGTCGCAACATATTGAGCTTAGAGAATATGTATATTATAACAGAAAATATTTAAATGAGTTAATGATATTTGATATTTAGGGTAGACACCCATTTAATTCTTTTTTTTTTTTTTTTACAACTGAATATGAAAAAATGAATATTTTTCATTCGTTGGACTATTGTATTTTTTGATATAATTCTCTACTAAACAATGCAATTTGGAAAGAAATAGAAGCCTGAAAAACGTAAATTAGAAGCCAAAAATAAAATAGACCCAAGACATCGCAGATACCTCCCAAAATGGTTTAATTCTGTAGAAAAAAGATAGATAGTTGAGTTACTAATAAACTAATTTCATTTTCTTGAACCTTCAACTTAGATTAAATTCAAAAACAATTGTGAATCATTATTTCAAATATATAATTATTAAAAAATAATGGGACAATGTGTTGAGAATAAACAAAGCAAAGATTTTAAAACCAATTACCCAACCTATTAGCGTTTAAATATTTGAAATAAGCAATTGCACAACATGAAGTCAAAACAACTATTAAATAGAGTATTTTAAGGTATTTAAAAATCTTCAACTCATACGTTCAACTCCGTTTAACCCATCTATAAAAATAACCGCTCTCAATCAGCTGGCAGGACTCCAATTGATAATCTCGTAAATCAGCAAAACTATTCATTTTTCACCCATAAATACAGCCACACAAGTGCCAAAAAATGTTTCATCTCACATGTCTTTGAAGCCCACAGCAAAAAAATTCGAATGTGAATACGATTGCAGTTTTTGTGCCATGTTCTCAGCCAGCGAAATTGCACAACTTTGAGCATTTACACGCAATAATTTCATAAAGACAATAAACCAGACCAGTACACGTAAGCGGCTCGCGAGAGGCGAGTAAACAACACACAAGCAACTCGCTCGCACATACAACTACAACACACGATTACATGTGATCAATGCTGAATTCCGTTGGGATTTGCAGTCGTGAGTCGCATCGCAATATAGGTACGTTTTTTTTGTGCGTGTGTGTGTGTAAGTAGATGTTGAACTTAGCCTTGCCACAATCTGCAAATGTTCATCACTTGCGTGCGATGCCATGCCGGCTAAGTACCGTTTACGCCGCCCGCCGTTGCATTGGAAGTTTGCGAAAGTTGCGGTGAGTCGACGGCGAATAAGTTTACGATTAGATGATAAGTCTAGGATTTTTCGGACAGGTGCAAAGATTGTTTTGAACTATAAACTTACACTTTAAAGTATATATTATATATATATATATATATATATATAGAAATTAGGATATATATATATAACAAATAAATTTAATGGTTAGTATATTACTGTAGGAATATTTATATATATAATTCAAAAATAGTTTCGAATGAATGAATGACTCATTGTTCAAAATTCCTTATCAGCAGATGCAAATCAAATTTGGTTGCTTGATAATCACATACACATTTCGCGTGGCAGTGCCCCAGATAACCGACTACAGACTTTACCTGACCCAGAGCTCTATTAACACTATTGTTATATTTCTTTAATAAAAACATACAATTAATACAATATACTAGTACAACTATTAATTTAATACAATTAAATAAGTTAGTGTTATTCTAGAAATTCACTTTGTACGTAGTTGAATAAAACATGAAATACAACTCGTCAACTGTCGACTATCAGTCACCAAGCGTGTTCAATATTTACCTAACAATGATTTGAAAAATTCCACGATAGATTGGGTCAGCATAAAACAATCCTCAACAATTTCGATGTATGCTCACAGACATTCTTATCACCTTCCATTATCCTCACAAAATATAATTCTGTTTAGCTGCACTGAGTACAAAACACATCAGCACTTGTATTACCATCTCCAATAGGTGGTAGAACAAGTTTTAACCCATAAATCACCGTCATTATGAATACACGCGGCTTTTCTCTAGCTTGCATCGTCTCGATGTAAATCGGCTGGCCTGCACCAGAAAGCCTGCGCAAATGCATGCCCTTCGGATGTGTGTTTAGAGGGTAAGCCCCCAGCTGTGGCGACAATGCGCCTATGTTGCGCTTGATTCCTACTAAAAATTGCATACACTTGGCTGTGAATTGGAATGAAGTCAAACTGGGTAAATACGGTGAATAGTAGCGCGTGATAATAATAGCTTTTACCCGTGATTTGCATACGTCGAATGTATTAAGTCTGGTCAAGAATCTTTCCAACTTCTCCTCAGAACTTTCTTTTGTTTAACACTGCGCAACATTAGAGTGACTGGTTTCACTCTGTCTTATTGGCGGAAGGTTATGGCATTAGTGGTGATGTTATTGTGTTGTTCGCAATTGTATTATGCTGTTTGTTTGTAGAATAAAGCTTGATTTGTTTGGTATAGGTTGAAGGCGATGTTATTGTTTTTATTTCGCGTTTACACTGCTCACGCGTTCGGAAGCGGTACCGTCCTCGATTTACGTTTTTTTCGCGCTCGCATTGCGTGGCTGTCGCGCGCGTTGGGCTTTGTTGGTCCCAGCCGGGAGCGTCGTCAAGTATCTCATTCGCGCGTCGTGGTCGCGAAATGCCGCGAAACAGGCTCGAGCTGGCATGCCGCGACTGAGACAACGCGCTCGCGGGCATTTAGCGATTTAAGAGAAATACACATTGCACACGCGTGCATGTGACTGAGTGGCGTGCGGTACCCGCTGCTCTACCTCGCATGCACCGGCGCCGCACAGGTCGTTCATGACAGCAAGAGAAAGTCGTCTTCGGCTGCCTGGCGGGCCCTCAAGAAGACGCCGTCGCAAGCGACATCGCCATGCCGGCGACGCGCGCGCGAATGCAGCAAGTTAACGGTACGCAGGGCTCGCGTGCACCGTGTGAACACCTTCTGCATTCACGCATTTAGATGAAACAACTTTGTTTAGCTTACCTTTGGGCGCTCCGTTGCGCTCTGCAGAAACAAAGACTGACTTTGGCGGCCACGCTGCTGTGGAATTCCGTACGATGTATGTGTTAAGCGGCGAGCGCCGCGGAGTCCGTGCGCACAGCGTTTGCAAGGCTGGGAAGCGGGCAAGGGACAAACGCCGTCGTCCGATGCCTATGAAGACGCGCCGCCGGCGCGTTTTATCCGCCGCCAAATTTCTGAGTAACACCACCGTCACTAGGCTCCTGATCACGAGCGCGCACTTTCCGCGATGTTCGTGCCGATTTTCCGGACGCTTTTCGTAAAAATCGCCAGACACAGCGTTCGACCGTCACCACAATCCCCACTTTCGGCACATCAAAATGGCCGGCGCGCCGCTGCACAGCATCAAATGTTTTAGCATCTTGCTGGGTTGCCATTTAGTAAACTAGAATTCAAACTGTCGTGACTTGACCAAAGTGAATCCACAGAAAACTAAGAAAAATTTCAATTATCAAACAAACATAATATAATTAAATAGGAATATGAAAAAAGATATAATTTAAACGCCAAAATTTCTATATTTGCGGGCGAAGGTTGAACTCTTTATGATAAGGTTTTTGTTATCGTTATTTATTTAAATTTGCAAAGCAATTGAATTACGAAAAGCAAACCTATCTAATACTGCAATAAAAAAATAATGCAATAAACATTAATGTTTCAATGTAAATATTACAGTAAATTACAGCAAAATTCAAATATGCAAACTATATTGAACCACACCTTGTCATAAATTACAAAATACATTTTTTCCTGGCAACAACGTACACTTAACTCGCAAGGCTAGGAACATTTCAATTCAAAAGAGCCAACATAAACTTTTTCTAACTAAAAACTTCCCGCGCTTGTCGCAAAATTGCTGCCGTAACGGCTGTAACCTTAATTTCATTATTTCGCATAAAATATTAGTTTAAAAAAATTAAAAAACTGAAGAGTTAAAGTCTTACAATGGAAATAGACATTAAGCCGCTACACTATGGACATTCTTGTGGACATACTGATATTACATATTCATCCGACGGCGAGTGCGTTAAATTTTCTACAGTCAAAATAGTTTTCAAGACAAAACTTATGAATTTTCAGAAAATTAATTTCCTGTGGAGACGATGGCGATGTTCGTATTTGGAATGGATTCAATGACGCTGATCCATTCCAAACCGCCTTAGGAGAGTTTGTGTTGTGTACCAAACAAAAGAATGATCACCTAATTGTTGCAACTGACAATGGCAAAGTGCAACTTGTTCAATACCCAAGTGGAGAAAGAGATGGATTTCTTACCAGATTCACTGCACAAGTTAATCATATTGGAATTAGTGCTATGCACAATGTAAGTAGTGCATGTGTTTACATTTGTAAAGTGTAATAACTTGCTTTTAGTCTGTAGTGATAGGAGCAGAGGACATGACCATACAAGTTGTTAACATGGACACAAAGAGTGTAAAAGTAATGCCTACACAAAAAGCACCAATTTTAAGTGTGGCAATTAATCATGAAAACACTTTCATAGCAGTGTCAGTGGGAGATGGCAGTCTTAAAGTTATAAACATTGGCAAACAAGATGTTGTAAAACAGTGGAGTGTGATTCCTTCAGCAAATTCATTTGAAAATGCGGAAAATATCTGCCGAATGGACTTTGACAGTCAAAATAAATACATGGGTTACCCACATGAAGAAAATGTGATTTTAGTTGATACAACAACATGGACAGAAGCTATTAAATTAACTGGGAAAAAGATTGATACTCAATTCACAACTGTGATATTTTCAAAGAGTGGTAATTATATTGCTGGATGCACCAAAGGTGGTAATATATGTGTATGGAATGTACAAACTCAAACACTAACTGGTTTCCTCAGACATCCAAATGAAACTGCAATTACAGCCATTTGTTGGAATCCACTTGAAAATGGAGAATTAGCTTTTGCAGATGCTGAGGGATATATTGGATTAGCTGTTGATTGTTGGCATGCACCAGACAAAAGGTCAGCCAACCATAAAAGTAATGAATTACAGAAGGATGCTCCAAATGGTTGTGGTGAAGATGAGGGAATGGAGGTGGAACGTGACGCTGAAGATGGCAATGAAGTTGATAGAGAACTGAATATTGACGATGAATTTGCAGCAGCATTTAACGATGACGATGAAGATAATGAGAATGTAATTTCACTGGAGAAGTTGAAACGAGATGTGATGGGTCCCAGCGAAGAGCAGAAAGAAGCTGAGAAAGCTTCTGAAAGATCACATTCCCCAAGACAAAGATCCATTACTCCAGAACCGCCACTTCAGGATAGTTTTATGCCAGCATCAACGCCAGAGCATTTGGATCCGAGGTATATGTGTTGGAACGGGGTTGGTGTTATCAGGTGCTATGGCGGGAGTTTGGAAGAAGATGACGAAGGGTCCAGGTCTATTGAGGTGGAGTTCCATGATTCAACAATGCATAATAGTATGATGATGGCGAATTATAGTGGGTATACAATGGGTTCTGTTAGTTCCGCAGCATTGGCGGTGGCAAATGCAAAGTAAGAATAAGTTGATGTAGTATAGTCTTTCAGGAATAAACAATTTTTTTCCAGTGCTGTAAATGTAATTCCCCTTGGCTCATCCTCCAAAGAATGGTCCCTCAATGCTCCGGAAGAAGACGTCGAAATAGTCTCCCTCGCTTTGTCACACAACCTCATCTGTTTTGGTACTAATAAATACCAAATTCACGTCTGCACCATCTTCGGCGTACAGAAAGCTGTTTTCTCTGTACCCGGCCCAATAATTTGCTCCTCTGCCTGCGGCTATGTGTTAATGGTAGCCTATCATGCTGGGGGTTGGCGTAAAGCAGACCAACATGTTGAAGTTCTTCTGGTTAAACTAGAAGGCACATCTATTGAGTGCCGCCATCTAAAATCTGCAATCGGTCCAGATTGTACCCTTCAATGGTTAGGTTTCACTGATGTTGGTACACCAGCAATGATGGATTCATCAGGGATGATTTATCTACATCCATTGCAAAGTAATATTTGGCTTCCGTTTTGTAATACAAAGAAAGATATGAAGAGTCCTAGTGATGGCTTTTTTGTTACTGCCATTTATGAAAGTTCACAAGCAGTTAGAGGTGTTAAATGTAAGGGTAGTGTTTATCCACAACTAACACCAGTGCCTACATTAAGCGAGTTAACATTGATACCACCATTTTGGAACATGGACACTGAGAAACATCAATTGGAAGCAAATTTGTTTACATGGAGTGCACTACAAGTCGAGAATATTACTAAGAAAATGAAGGAGACTGCTATTAAAGCATTTGCAGTATGGATTCTCACAACTTTTTGAATGTTGTTTGATTGTATTTTCTGGTTTTTAGTTATCTGCAAAGAATAATCACGATCAGCGTGCCATAGAATTGATGGAAAGTTTACAGAACCCATCAATATTGAATCTAGCATTAAAATATGTGAATAAATTAGGGAAGAAGCGACTTTCAGAGAAGCTGCTTGAATTATCAACAAAACTGAACACGGATGATGATGACGAGGAACAAATTGAGGTGTCTACACCATCAAATATCATGAAACCAAGACAGAAATTAGTGTTGACAAGTACTGGAAAGGTTTTGAACAGGAGTAAGTTGAGTTCTATACCAGTAAGTTCACCAATACCTTTACCAAGTACACCCGGAACGCAGGTTCGCTCATAGTTTCTGGGTACGTTTCTTTGAATTAACAGATGTTTGCCTTGTTTACACAGGAATCTCTTGCAACTCCATTAAGTCTAATAACTCAGCAGGATCTTTCCGTCCTAGGCGAAGAACCAAAAAATCCCTTTCTTAAAAGCCTCAAAAAAACAAAACCTGAAATCTACAATCCCCTAAGCCTCACAGATAAATTCGCTGGATATTCCGAATCAAAGGAGAAAGAAAACAAGACTGAATCCATCGCAACTTCTAGCGAAAAGCGTAAGTTGTCGGATTCGTCACCGGCTGATAAATCAAAAGAAAAACAGCGCAAGTTAGATAAATTTATGTTCAAACGTTCCTAACTTCTATTGTTATTTGCATTAATTAGTCATCTCTAAGCTACTACTACTTTACCGTTGTGCATATAGTACTACTCTATATATTGTTAGTTTATCCATTTATTTTATGCTTACTAGTTTTACTTGCGCGGATCTGAGTAAGTTCCCTTTGCAAACATTGCTTGCCATTCACTACCACATGGATACTCGAATTTTGCAATAGTCTCCGCCGTAAATGAGGTACCATATCCCGGGAACTGTAATTTGATAGTTAATATTTTCATTGTATGTCGGATATTCCCTAGAAACTTTTGTATTATTGTACCTGGGGGGCTTGATAATGTGCATCGCGCAGATTGAGACTATTTTCAAAGTGTTCATGTTGTTGATCGACGTATTCTATGTACCGACCTTCCATTGTTCCCGAAAGGGAGAGGTAGTCCCACATTTGAAGGTGTTGGACCATTTCACATAGGCCTACACCACCGGCATGGGGACATACTTTAACTGAAATGTATAATGTTCGATAACAAAATTTGAGTAAACGTGTGTTTTTACCTCCAAATTTATGAGCCATAAGATAAACACTCAAAATCTCATTAATTCCACCGATTCTGGATGCATCTATCTGGCAATATTGCATTGCTCCTGCTTGCAGGAATTGTTTGAACATGACGCGATTAGCACACATTTCTCCAGTCGCAACGCCAATATTAAACGGTTTCAATTCGTTTGCGATTCTGGCATGGCCTAAAATATCATCAGGTGAAGTGGGTTCTTCAATCCACAGAAGTTGGAAATCGGCCAAGTTGGATAACCATTTAACTGCTTGATCTACGTCCCATACTTGATTTGCATCAGCCATCTATCAAGTAAACCAAACGGCGTTTTAAAGAGTTCGTTAGGAAATATGAAACTTACCAATGTACGATCATATCCAATTGCATTCCTCACAATGCGCAATCTTAACTTATCCATTTGTAAATTACGTCCGACTTTGATTTTAAAAGCGGTGAATCCAGCTTGTACATATTTGCGACATAAAGATTCTAGATTCTCGTTAGTGTATCCCAACCAACCTAAAATAAAACATTGTAGAAATCGTGGATGTTGTTAGTAATTTCTCTTACCAACTTGCGTAGTGTACGCGGGATATCCTTTCGATTTCAAAATTTCCATTCGTTGGTTTACACCAATTTTGGCCTTCTTCAATATGTCCACTGCTTCCTCCTTGGTGATCACATCGGTAATATACCGAAAGTCAATGGTGGACACGAGTTGTTCGGGTTCCAATTCGGTAAGTAACTTCCATACTGGTTTATTCAGCAGTTTGGCCCATAAATCCCAAAGGGCGTTAATAATTCCAGCGGTTGCCAGGTGGATAACACCTTTTTCGGGGCCAATCTAAACCAAATAATTTTTGAAAGCAATTGAACATTGTAGTTTAGAATATATTACCCATCTTAATTGACTTTCACTAGTTAAGCTACGCCAAAATCCAGCAAAGTCTTTGAAAATATCAACAACTGTTAAACCAACTACCAGATGTTTAAGTGCCATAATGCAAGCAACAATTATTTCGGTGCCTCTTCCAAGCGTAAAGGACAACCCGTGTCCTTCCAAACCAGAAGAGAGTTTGATTATTACATAGGCGCAAGAATAGTCTGGATCTCCATGCTGCAATTTAACAACTCCAAACTCGATGTGCTAATCTTAACTGTTATTCGATTGTAATTTTATTTTACCATTGCATCCGATCCATGCTCTCCTAGCGATGTGGGAAAACGAATGTCTTTCACATCTAGAGCCTGAATTTTCAGATTTTCTCTAGTGAGGGCCGACATTTTAATAGTTGCTATTCTTTTAAAGTACAAGTTATTAGGACATAAACGCTTAGTTTCCGACTGAGATATAATTTCACGTAACGTTTGCAAGGAGATTAACCAATCAACAAAAAGTTTAGCAGTGGTCCCAACTCTCAGATGGCGATAAATCAAATTGTCACGATAAATGATAAAGGGTAGTAGGGGTATACAATACTAATTGCTGTAAACACGCTAAATGTAGTTTATGTTGTGTGGCTGACGAATATGATATTCCTGACCTACACAGCTCCCCAGTTTATCTGAAGTTAATTGATATATATATATATACACAGGTTGAACGAATTGAACCAAAACTTGAAAACTACGAGATGAAGTTCAATAAAAACACCCAAATCATGTGTAGGATGTATAGAATCGTAAATTTAGACAATTCTTGAGAGGTTATTGTCTCACACAGAAATTGATGAGCAAGAATTTCTATGTGTTTAGTTTAAATCAGCCTAGAATATATTTTGCTTTGTTCAATTCCAAATCAGCAGTTATTTGTTACATTGGCAACAAGGACAAGGAAAAGTAAATAATAAACCACCACGTAAAAATTGAGCTCGTGCTTCCTGAATAGATTCCGTTAAATTCTTCATTAATATGTCAAGATGTTCTAATTGTTTTAATTGATTATCCATTATTTCTACAGCCATTTTCCCCTGTTGTGAATATTAATGAATAATTTTTAAGGAAATGAAGTGATCAATGAGTATAACGATAAAATTTCTCATACCTGTCCCTCCAAGTCTTCTTCACACTTATTAACTTTCAACTTTGCTACAATTTCCCTTTGTTTGTGAATCATCAATGTCATTGTTTCTTGTAAATTCAGTAGAATTGGGTAACTAATAATAAATGAACATGAAATTTTATGATTTTTCGAATATAATTACTTATTTACAAAACACGGCGAAGTGAATCTAATTCGTCAGCTTTAGCACAGCAGAAATCCCCTGTCTTCTCTTCCATTTCAATCACTTTTTTCTCAAGCTCACCCAAATAAGTCTCAGTGACTTGTATATTTAGTTCTATTATATTCTGCCCATGGCAGAGGTAGTTCAGGTTTCGATTTATATCTGCACACTTTACAATGGATTAAGAAAAGAATGTAGCAAATTGTATTTCAAAAATGATACTGTAACAAATTGTCATACCTTGATATCATTATTACCCACTGTTGCAAATATTTCATTAATTTCTCTTGCTTGATTCAAGAATTGTACATCATAGTCCTTAATACTCACACTAGCAATATTTACAAAATTTTCCAGTTGTGAAAATTTCATATTTGAAAATTGTGAAGGTCCCTTTAACGTTTTACAGAAACTTGTTTCATCCATATTTGGTGCTATTGACGTTAACTAAGAATTTTTGATATTGTAATTTTTGCAGTACATAAACATTCAAAATTGTTTTTTAAATTCACATATCACAGCCAACTTTATCTTAACAATCATCTTGTATATAATCTTAATCTGTCTAAAAATTGCAGCAAATCAACAGGTAATAAAAATAGACCTATTATCTTCACTCAGAGTCTAACAACAGTCACAACGTTTAATTATTTGTTCCATTAGGCTGAGTCTTCATAATTTATTCAATTCTCTCATCCTTTCAAAGTTGGCCTTTGCTGCAGCCTTTTGATGACGTGCCTCAGTCAAATCAGGGCTGAGATTTTTGTAGAAGTCTAATTCTGTGGTAAGTTGTTGATGTAATTCGCGAAGATTTTCCAATTTGGTAATTTCTACTTGGATGTTGGGCAATTTGAGATCATTTGTTTTCAGCCATGGATATTTTTTTTCCAGCTTACAAATTTCTTCATCATAACGTTTTATCTTTTGATCCAATTTATATATTTCTTCTTTTGGGACATTAAATGATTCAATGTTTTCTTTTGCTTTAGAAAATAATCTATAAATTATAGCAATGTGAAAATTACTTATGTGCCTGAGGTCAAAGAAAAAAATGACCAATATACTTACATTTTTAATGTGCTAATATCTGTCGTTAATTTCTCATTTAGATTAGAATAGTACCTTGTCCAGAACTTCATTTTGGCTGCATATAAACTATTCTTTCTGCTTTGCTGGATGGCCTCTTCAATTACATCACCTTCTAGTTCTTTTGTCATAGGATTAACTTGCATAATTTGTTGGATAGATTTTAGGATTGTTTTAGCATCCACTGAGAGAACATCCAGCTGTCTTCTGGAATTTTCTGTTCCCCAAGTACCTAATGCATAAGTAATTAAATAATTTCATAAAGGAGTAATGCACTAAATGTATTTACCATTTACTTGCAGTTTATTTAGTTTTTCAGTTATATCAGCTACCTGTGCCATTTCTGTTTCACTACTTGCTAATTCACCTTTGTGGTTTCTGTTATTGTTTTGATACACCGCCATCACAGTGAAAAAATAATTAATCTTTCACGATACAGTAAATCAAATAAAGGATGTAAATAAGGTAAACCGTAAACTTTTATTTGTGTTATTCGTGCTTCTGTTTTCAAACAATAATGGGCAGAAAGTGACAGATGTTGACAGTTTCTCTTAATAATGAACCTGGTAACGCCGTGTTCCGGCAGAGGTGCTGGAATGCATTAACGATAATTAACGATCTTAAAATCACAAAAGCGCCATTTATAAAAATAAAGATTTTATGAAAATTATTGAAACATAAGTTAACTGTTAACAACTTTCACAAAAATATAATTCACTAATAGGAACATTTTTTATTTCGGGTTTAATTGCAAAGCATCTTCTAAAATTAAATTATGTGTAATACAGCGCCCCCGTACTATCATAACTTACAATTTTAGAATATTTGAAATAAAGCCTAAAATATCTTCCCAGCTCTTTCCTTCTTTTTAACAATACATTATTAAAATGCAACTCTCAATTTATTTTTCACGTAAATATTGAATTATTGTGCATTTGAAGCAGATATCACATAAATTAATTACATTAGCCACAATTAGTACAACAAATAATAAAACTACAACTACAAATAATTTAGTATTATGTATGAATTAGTTTGTAAGCGTATTTAAGATTTTCTGCAAATTTTGAAAATCCAGATTCAAATTAACGACTGATTTTTTTTGATTCTTTGGGCAATATTCCTTTGGAAGTTTCACAAATCCAATATTGACAGGTTTAGATTCATCAAAGGCCTAAAAAGATGAAGTACACATAAAAGTAAATATTAACATGGTAAATAAATGAAGCATTGCACTTTTAAAGTACCTTTTTCATCTCAATTGTAGGGAAAACGGTAAAATCAGATTCAACTTGTCCCCCAAAACTTCTTTTGATACTTTCAGCCATGACCTTTTTCTGAAACTCTTCAGCTTTTGCTTTAAGTCTTATTATCCTGGCTTGCTTCTCCGCAAAATGTCGTTTCCATCCGTTTTCTTTTTGTTCTGGACGCAGTTTGTAAATTGATGGAAATTTGGGCATTGCAAGTGTCATCAAAATTTCCTAAATAAACAAAACAAACAAGCAATTCTCATTTATAAAATCATAAAATATTACTATTACTTAATATATACCTGTTTCAATGCAGCTCCTTCTTTATATAATTCTTCAACTGTAGGATCAAATTCCTTTTTAAACTTGGGCAATGGTTTTAAACCTTTCAAAATATTCTCCATTTTCTCGCATTGCAATTTCACCCGCTCATCACGCTCTTTAGCAAATAAAGTTCTGAGATTTTCAATTTCTTGTAGTAAAAGAGGAGAATCTTTGACAACTTGGGGAAGTGTCGGCTCTAAACTCTTCGGATCTGTACAAACCACTTTACTATCAAGAGCATGACTGCCTCGACTATTCATTTGTTTAAGTTTTTCCTTCATTGCGTTCTTTTCAGACTCCAAACTTTCAATATCCGCTTGCATATAATCCATTGTTTTTTCAAACTCTTTCTCTAATCTTTGCACATTCAGCTGAGACTCTTCTAATTTCCTCGTTAACTTTTCAATGGTCAATTCATAATCTTTGTTGACATTACCCAGCTTCTTCTCTGCCAGTTCTTTTCTTATTGTCATTTCAGAGAGTTGCTCTTGTTTATCTTTCATTGCTTTCCTCAGTTCTTTAATATCAGATTCCTTCCCTTCTAACTTATTAGTTAGTGTCTTGGTCTGCTCTAATTCCTTCTTTACATGACTTGCTCTAATGATAACCGTCGGAATCTGTTTCTCCTCACTTTTCTTACTCGTGTTAATCTCGTATTCATTATCCTGCAAAAATTGTGCAAGCTGTGCTATTTGAGTGGAAATCAAACTCAACGAATTCTTTATACTTTGCACTGGACCTAAATCATCCTGTTCATAGATTTTGTCACTAGCATTAATCGCCAAATCTTTCATTTTATCAGCTGCCAATCCTTTATCTGACTCTCCACTGGTTACAAGTGTCTTTACTGCATTCTTAGTAATGTCCTGCAGCGTTTTCATTATTTTCCCAGTGTGCTGATAGCATTGATACAAATTCTCAAACACCTCCTTGTTCAAGCCCAAATTAGCGACTGATGAATCCGGAGGAAGCCTCCTCTTAATCAACTTAATCTGAGCTTGTATTTGCTCGGAAGTAGTTATTACATGTTGCGACAATAACCCAATGTCTCCCGCATGGATAATGTCCAACAATGTGCGGATAACTAAAGCATCGTTACTAATTCCATCCAATGCGGATGCTAACAACTTAACATTATCATTCATCAATTGAGTATGATTCAGCTTATTCTCAATACTCAACTGAAGTGGATACATTGTGTAAAAGTACCCAACACATTTCTCCAGCAATTCAGTTTGGACATTTTCATCCAACTGACTGCGCTTCACAAGTTCCACCAGCCCATCAATTACCTTTTCTTGAGCAGCCATTTCAGTGTAATTTGCCCCGACATTCAATAATGTGTCTGTCTTACAAGAAGTGAGACAGTAATCATACTGATGTAAAATAGATTGCAACGCGTAGATATAATAAGATAGTTTACACCTGAAACTAAACTGCTCAACAGCATGTCCTTTGATAATTGCGTTGCGATCTACTTTCTCGACAGCTGGAAATTTATCCCGAATTTGACATAATAGCAAATCAGTTTTACATATCATACGGGGAATTAATAACAAGACAAGAACAGCGTCATGATCTCCACCGCGATTCATGAAGTTATCCGGCATGAATGCAGTTAAATAGCGAATATGTTGCTGTAATTGTTGTACATCAACTCTACGCAATTCCAAGTCAATTGCTTTTGTATGCGCTTTAGTTTCAGTGAACATTTTCTTAAAGTCCATTATCTCTGGTAGAGCAGTAACTGGTTTAGACGACTCTGATTCCAGCCTGGTTTGTAAATCTAAAGACTGATCGCGCAGTTTTTGGACAAGGTCTCGGAACTTGTTGATGGTGGATTCTCGATCAGCAATTGTTTCTAACGCTGCCTCTTTCTCACGAAGTGCTTCTCGATGTGCCGCATGAGCCATGTCTAGTTCTTCCCGCAAATCTATTTCCATTTCTGCGTTAGATTCAAGAAGTTGTTCGTTCATCTCTTGAAGTGCTTCAAGTTCGGAGACTTCTTCCTGTAGTTGGTTGACTTTTTCCTCCAGCGAAAGTTTTTGATCGCCGAGAATGAATACCATTTCCTCTGCACCTAAAGCTGTATCAACTTGCTCTTGCAAGTCTGAAATTTGTTGTTCCATCTGCTCAACTCGTGTGCTCAATTTCTCTTTTGTTCTTCCCAATTCAGTTATTTCAGATTTTTTCTGGTCTAAGTCCTTTAATAACTTTTGGTATTCGTGTTTATCATGTGCAGACATATCACGCATTCTGACTAATGCTTCACGCAATCTCGCATTTTGTTGTTCAAGTTGTTTAATTTCATAGCTGGATACTGCAGTACCGTCACCAATAATTCCTGAGAATTGGATATTTAGAATAAGAATTACATTTACAACATTTCAGAACTACTAACCGCCCTTTTCTTGCATTTCCGTTTTCAAAATCTCCAAATCCAATGCAACTTCTTCCAATCTCTCCTTGCAAGCATCCAACTCTAGCTGTAAGGCTTCAGCCTTCTCCTCGGCCATTTCCTTATCCAAAGTCGCCATTTCAACAGCATCCGCCAGATCGGAAACTTCCTCAGCGTGAGCTTCTCGTGCATCAATAGCTTCCTTGGCTTCCTGTTTGGCACGTTGTAAATCACGCTGAAGACTCTGTTGTGACTCCATAATCTTCTGTTTGAATTCAAGCAGTTGATCAAGTTGGATTTTAAATTTGTCATAATCCTTGGTGCGCTCCTTATCTTCATGGCGCTTGATCTTTAATGTCTCTAGTTTCTCATTTAAGTCACGGATTTGCTGCTCGCGGTTTTCAATCTCCTGTTGAAACTGTAGGTTGGAGAGTTTGTCTTCAACTGTAGTGATGGGTGTTGTAGTGGACGTAATTGCTTGTCCCGGTGTGAATTGAGGTTTGAGAGTTTCCACAAAATTTGTCTGGTGAAGACCATTCGTAATACATATAAGCATTTCAGTAAATCTAACAAATGTTTCATCATTTATACCTCAACAAAGGACGCTCTCTTTGTAGGTATCTGACTTCCCTCATTTCCATCACCTCCACGGTCAACATTTGGCGATGCTAGTTGACTCCGACTCCCAGCTAGCGACTGGCGACTTCCAGCAAGCGATTGTCTGCTACTAGCAAGTGATTGACGACTGCTTGCTAATGAAATTCTAGAACTACCCAAAGAACATTAAGCATCGTTACATTTGAAAACAAAAGAAATAGTAACTTGGTCACAAGACACCACTTATTATTAATGGGCACAAGACAATAGTAACGCCACAGAATTTTAGTGCAACATTGTTTTGAGTTTTGGGTGATAAGTGCGATACCTGGAAGCTGATAAAGTGCCTGGGCGTTTAGTCGGTGAAGTCTTCCTTCTGACACTATTCCAGCAGGAAGTGAGAGCATTATAAGCAAGACATTTATTAAATAGATAGAATATGTTCAAGCGTTAGCATTAGAAACGTTGTGAATATTTTTTGCCGAAGTTGAATAGAATAAATTTAACAAGCCACAAACAATTAATTTTGCATTATGCAGCATCAACTGTCAGGTTTTGGAATTGTATTCTATGGGAATACATGTATAATTCCAGCAGGATTCGAACCCGAGTCCCAATAATTTACCCTTTATCTAATTCAATTTTTTAATTACTGAAAGCGCCCGTAGTTATTATTTTAAAGTATAAAGTATTTGGAATGGTCAAAATGAGCTAAATGCAATATATAATTGTGCTAAACCAAAACAATTATACTTAGAATGGTGCACAGATATTATTTACAATATTAGAATTTAGTCTTTTTGGGAACTTACGTTGTTGGCTTTGGTTTAAATCCAATACTAAAAATGTGGCATGAAAACAAACAGACATATGAAATCCAACCAAAATGCACACAAAAAATTATTCAAATATCTTGAGAATTAATAATAAACTGCTCATATCTTTGTCTTGTAACTTACGCACTGTGTCGGCCTCGTAATTTTGCAGAATCAGAACTTGTTTCCATAGTAGTGCTATGTCCTTCCAATCGAACTTGAGATGCTTTGACAAACATACCATGGTTGTCTTCACACTAAGATAAAATCACAAATGTTGTATAAGCAGATAAAAGCAACCAATGTTACAAACCTTAAAGTACTCTTTTCCTTTAACAGTACCATTATTTTTACCCTTTGGGACATCCAAAATCAATCCAATCCATCTGCCACTAGCAAATTCAGTAACTCCAATATAAGCAATTACTCCTTGGACATCCTTTCCAACAACTTCTACCTTTTGGCCAAGTTTAAAGTGGTCTCCAGAAGACACTATGTTGAAAGGTATGTTAGAAGGGTGTAAGTAACTAGTACTTGGAAAACGTGATAGGGAGACTTACTCGTTACAATATATTTTACAATGCAATAATGCGTGCACTTGACACAGGAATTATTACTTCATTTGAGAGAAAACCTTAAAGAAAATAAGATCAAAGCTCTTCCTAACCACGTCTAGACAACATTTGGCAGCAGACGTAGCGGGGATTAAACTGACACAAAACAGATGAAACATTTGACAGTTACATAGCGTTACATAGGAAAGTAGGCACTCCAAGGACGCAGAAAGGTACAGAATCCAGGGATTACTTTATCGTTAACATATAATATCAAAGAACACATTAGTCCGTTAGCTCTTTATGACAATAATTCAATGTTGTAGTTAAAGCATCAACGAAGATCGGAAATTTTTTTAAATTTCCGACTAATTTAAACACTTTACATTCTTCATGTGCACAACAATAATAAATTTGAAAATACTTATTAAAAACATTGAACGTTTTCACATTAAATCATGTATTGATTCTTATCAATTTACACAATAACATATGATGACTAACGTTGTAGATGAAGGCTCCATCTTTATAAATGTCATTCCACTCCTTCTCACTTGCTTCAAAACGTCCTTCTAAATAAAGGGCCTTTGCGTAAATGCGACTACATGAGCAGTGGCTGCTCCTCTTGTTGCGTTTGACGCTACGGACTCGCTTAGATCTGGTTTGATTCGTGTTTCTTTAGTAATAACTATTTCTTCATCGTAAGAAGATCGGGAGTCTGCTTCCTCGACTCCTGTTTCTTGGAAAGAACCATCTGGTTCCATCCAATCGACACTCTCACCAAACAAACGAGTAATTTCATCCAAATGATACGTAATAAATTTTTTGAGGCATTGTTTATTTCTTAATAATAATAATGGTTGAGGCTGTATTTGCGTGTCTTGCAGAACTTAATGAATGTTGCAGCTCTTGATCGGCTTCGACTCTTCGCCATGATAGGTTAGTGAAATGGATGGAAGTGAAAGCAGCAAATCATTGCTATGGCGAGTAATGCACTGCACTACCAAATAATCTGTTGTCTTGTTAGGTGGTGCAAGGTCCCTTTCAGACTCCAGAAAGTAGGTTCTGGGCAAACTGCACGTCAACACCCAAATGGACCCAGCTCTTCGACACAAGGAAAGTTCCAAATTGATTGTGAATAGAATATATTTTGTATTCACAATCTAATTGAATAGTTGTTCCTTCAATCAATCAATTCTCTAATGAAGCAATTCATTTTACAAGTTTGCACATTGCCAAGATGAGAAACCATAGTTTTCACATGTGCTGTATTATTGTCACTAAACCTGGCTATTAATTTTAGTAGAAGTTGGACCTGAATGCATCAGAATTTATGTCCTCAATCGTGATTTTGCAGCGTTTTTAACTACATCCAGACCCATAGAAACGTGAAACCGAAAACCGTAAGAAATAAATGTTAATTAAATATTCAATTTTATATTAAATAGCAACTGAAGGTTTGCCCACATCACAGAAAAAAGTAGACTTATAGGTAGTAAAAGATGGTCATGTTTTAAACTTATTTAATAAAAAAAATTATCCATACCAAAACGGTAAGTTTCACGTTTTTATATTTTTATTATTTAAATTAACATTAGAAGAAGAATCCTAAGATTTTTCCTCCAAGATGTTTCCTTCTGGCTTCTTCATGGTCCATAATACCTCCACTAGTGGTAAGGACAACATAACTGCAATCAAAGAAATTGAATAGAAAAGAACAAATTAAACATAAATAACACTAAAACAGGGCTTAAACTAAAACCATAAGCCTGAATGAAGAGACTAAAATTACAACATAGTTTTAGACTACAAGAAAATAGCTTAGTAGTAAAATAAGTAAACAGCAAAAGGCAAGTGTATCTTGTAAACATACCCAAATTGACGTGAAGGCAACAGATTATTAGTCCACTTTTCAATATGAGTGATAGGCACATCAAATCTGGGTGAGATGACTCCACATTTGTTTAGCCTGCCAGTAAGATTGACAACAATTTTGCCACTCCTGTGATCATCAACAATTTCAAATTCACCAATGTAGCCATGTTTCATCATCACAGTCAGGAATTTGACAATGACTTTAGAGTTGGGGCGGATGAGGACTTGCCTCTTGCCGCGCTTCTCGGCATTGTTGATTGATTTAAGAGCATCGCTCAATACGTTCATACGCACCATGGCTAAAAAAAATATGTTATAGATAATATACTCTCACCACTTATATCTTGTAGAAAGATCGGCAACGTAAACAAAAGCGACCCACTTGCTGGAAGTTACAAACAGCACTATACTAAACGTAAATGACTAGTTTCAGTACATATTACTGAACGTGCAATAAAGGTACAAACGGCCGAAAAGTTGAGAACTTAGCAATTCACAACTCAGCGACAACAAACCCGTTGAAGAGGTTAGACGCAACGTCGGAATTTTGAGAACTTTTTCTCGCAGATTTTCACAGATTTCTTGTAAAATACGCACTACCCCACGTGATAAATTTAATATAGATACTGTTTGTTGATTTTCCGATGGCGGATGAAGTTTATTTTCATAAATTACCTGCGATTTATTTCGCGTTTACCGAAGAGGCATACACGCTAGCGGAACACGGGAAAAAGGAAAGTTGTTGCCGTGATGTTCGCCAGAGGTCACTGCGGACAGCACAAATTTTTGGAATTGCGCAGTATTAATTCAAATCACAATTTTATTTATATGATAAGAAAGCACAATATTTGTAATTCATTAAAGAAAAAGTACTTTTTTCAGTACAAATTATTTTTACAAATCATAAATAAATATTGAAAACTGAAAAATGAGAATTATATTTCTTAAATTATTGTTAAAAGCAAAGTGCGCATATGCTATGTCATAATATTGAAATAAAGCCTTTTAAAATATAGTAAAACCTAATAGA